>OMNV01000004.1:66735-203522 GCA_900303265.1 Brotula barbata | reverse complement strand
CTCTCCCTCCCTCTTTTGACTGGCTTCTAGTATCAGCCAAATTTTTCATACATCCTTATCGGTCAGATGAGCAAAACTGGTCCAATGTAAATAACCCATGATTATCTCAGTTTAGCGGTTGTTGTTGGGGGTTTTTTGGACTTGCAGACTTTTTCTAGGCGTGTGAATTTTATTGCATTTTCTGTAACATTACAAGTGTAGCTGTCTTCAACTGGAGTTCGCTGTCTTTCCTCTCTTGCGTTGAACTTTGTATGTGCAGTGGCACACACACGAATATTTAAATTATTCGAATAATTAAAACAGTGCGGCCATAAATGACAGCAAACGTCAGTATTTATCTTGTTTCATTTCAGTGTATGTAAGACTCTTTTGTGTTTTGCTGTCGTGAATGGGCGCTCTGAGTATCTGCCGTCGTGTGTTTCACCAAGGACGGGGCAGTCACATATGCCCACACACGGAGATGAGCAATACGTTTCTGTGTCACAGTTGTTGGTTACCTTGGCTTGGTTTGATTAGTGAGAATATGGTCAGGACACGTTTTAATATTTTGTGATGTGAGTTGAAATGGATTTAAAACACGTATTGCAGTCTAAAAGACACCAGTGTCCGGTTGCCATGAATATTGCTAACTTTGATTCATGAAAATCATGAAACCTTGTCAGGATATTTTGATTTATGATCCAAATTTTTCACTTATGCGAGTTAAGATGGATTTTCATGAAGTTACTACTTGCTACAGTTTGTTGAAGTAATTTAAAACTAACACTGTTAGCTACTCTACTACTACAAATGTTTTGGAAATGAAGAATTTTTTTTAAATTTTTTCAAATTCACAGTGTTTACGTGTTTTCTTTCATTACATGTAAAATGTGAATATAATAGAAGCTTGTTTATATGCAGATCGATATTGGCAAATATCGGTTATTGGCCGTAACGGCAATGTTAATATCGCCCATCGGTATCGGCCAAAATTTTCATATATGTGCATCCCTAAAAATAAGGGAAGCTTCAGGAAAAACTTGCAGGATTTATGATTGTGGTGCTGTGTGGTTGGCATGTTTGTGTTCATGCATTTGCCTCATAGTTTAATGAGTGTTATTTGTTTGTCTTGCAGTGAACGGAGCAGCAGCCTCATTTCCAGAGGTGACAGAGGAAACGTCAGAGTGGGTAACAGCCATTGGAGGTAAATAGGAATTTAAAATCAGGCATCATGTAAAACAAATGGATGTACTACATTGGAGACTGAAATGTCTGTCTGCCTTTGTGTGTGTCCATCCGCCCAGAGGACTCTGTAGCATTTTGGCAAGCGGTGAAGGAAGCAGGGCTGCTGGAGGAGGTGGTGGAGGACTTCCAGAAGGAGCTGCAAGAGGTACTGAAGGGGCTGCAGGAAAGAGTGACTGAACCGCCTCTACAGGTCAAAGGTCAGAATTACGTAGACTCAGCTGGCTCTGGTTATGTAGGGCCAGTGTGTGGATAGATTCTCAGTCAAACAACTGTTAAATGAGTCAGAATGCTACAAATGATGCAATCTGGTCTCCGATCTTACATTTGAGAATAAATGCTGCCTATTTCTCTGTAAGTGTTCAGAGTTGGACAGAAAGCTCCAGAGTTGAGTTAGGAGTTGTGAGGTGACTGCACCCTGAGGTGGAGACGATTCACTTTACAACAAAGGAAGGATGTTTTAGGATTATATAAAGACTGTATTGAGTCCTTTGATTATAACACAACTATATACACAGTCGCCCACAGTATAATTATACAAACAATTAAATCTGTACAAACCTCTCAATTGTTTTCTTTAATATTTTAATATTTTCACTGTAAGAATTTGATAAATGAAGAATAGAAATCTCCATCTACATCCGAGCCACATTTATCATGTTTTGTTTCCCTTTTCAGATGCTGTTTTGCTGAATAACATTGTGCAGAACTTTGGGATGTTGGACCTGGTGAAGAAAGTTCTAGCAAGTCATAAGAGCCAGATGGACCATTACCGAGAGCAGTACACTCGCAGCCTTGCCTGTCAGTGCAGTAAATCCTCAACGCTTTCATCCTTAAGTGTTTCCACTGTGCAGAGATAGACTGAAACCTCATGGACCGAAATATATGAAAAAAAATATTTTAGGCATTGGGTGGTCATGATACTGATATTGTGTATCTTCTTACTTAATTGTGCTCATTATGTTTCAGTACCGCTGCGGTAAATGATTTTAGTCAAGTTTATATTGTGGAAATTAGTAACAAAATGACAATGTGAAACTTAACTTTATTTAAGTAACAGCAATTTTTGCATTTACAACTTGAAGTTCTGCAAAACACGTCAATGGAAACCTCACTAATGACACGAATCAGAGAAAAGCAGCAAATCCAACTATTTCAAATCAAATTTAAAGTGATTCTACCAATTTATTAGCAGTAAATGTTACTGAGTTTTCTTCAGATGTTTTTGATTGGTGCTGTTGTCCGACTGTATACTGATCAGGTGTTTTGTGCCGCAGCTCTGGAGCAGCAGTGTGACGAGCACAGGAAGAGAGCCAAAGAGCTGAAGAGTAAATCCCAACACCTCAATAACGTCCTGATGACCCTTGCCCCAGTTCCTGCCCCACCTCCACCCAAGCGCCCCCGCGTTACCCACACTGTCTCCGGCCCATCTTTGGTCAATGCAGTGCCCACTCAGATCTCACTGCCACTCAATCAGCTGGCTGGCCTGCCGCTTGGCAAGGTGCTGACCATGGCTGGAGCCCCGGCCAGCACTGGCGTGGGAGGGTTCACTCTCCTGACCTCTCCGGTCGCTGGGCCAGAGCTTGCGACCGATGCCTCTAACCTGACTGTGCTCTCGGCGGTGGGTCAGGATGGCACAGCTGGCGCCGGTGGCTCCGCGGCTTTCATGAAGGTGGTCAGCCCTCAGTACCAGCTGGTGACACTGCCGACCACCCTTCAGGGCCTGGCTACAATGCAAAGCACGGTAGTCCCACAGACGGTCAACAGCATCAGTGTAGTGGACACCCCCGTCACCACTGAGGCTGAACCAGAAGAGGTGGGCCAAGATGGCGGTGAGATTGAGGGTGAGCCAGTGCTGGCTGCAGAGCAAGATGGGGAGCAGCCGCCTGAGCAACAGTAAGACTTGAATCCTTCGAGCCTCTGTCAGCGGAAAGACATCATTGTATGGACTGAACTGTACATTTCCAGGTATGACTGAGGGCTTTTCAAGTTTAGGACTTTTACAGCATTCAATTGTCCTGTATCACAACATAAAAACGGAATCATTTTTCAAAAAAATCCAGGAATTTGTCAAGATTAACATTTAATATTATATGGCTGAAACATGATTAAAATAAATATATAAGTATCTGCTAGTAAATCAGACTATACACACATCACAAACTGCACACTCACTTTTTCAAGCGGCTCAGGTGCATTGCCTTGTTTTTCTGTCTGTATCACCTCTCCATCATGTCTCCACGGACTATTTCTGTTACCTGCAATCTGAATTAAGAATGTGACGTCTAAAAAATCTTCTAGAACATCTGTTATTTTTGATGAAAATTGTTCAAACTAGAAAGGGCGAACCTTAAGAAAATATCAGCCTTCCCCGTTGATGACCTCATTTATGTTAGTGATGGCTTTGCTGTAAATAATGATTTTTAGTGAGATTTGTATTATACTGAAGCTTTTTTAGAACTGATGCCACTGTTAGTCTTAATGCTTTGTTTGTCGTAGTTGTCAGGTGTTTCATTCCATCACTAAAAGAAACAGTTTCTTTCTGTTGACTTTTGAAGTGTGGTAATAAATGCCGAGCTTTTAAGAAAAGTCTTTTTTGAATGCACATTTTGTTTTCATGTATGAGCTGACAGATATGCTTCATATTGAAGTAGTTTCTGGACTATAGATATTTGTTATTAATGTATTAATGCTGGTTAGTACCCCTTAGGTCCACATTAAGTGTAGAAATTTAACGGGGCCGATTCGTCAGCGCTTCACACTGATTTTCAGTGAAGTTTAGTGAGATGAACATCGTCTAGTTCAAGACAGTTTTCATGTCAAACCACATTTGTGATGTATTTTATATTGCCAAAAGCTCTTGTGGTTATTATGATTCATCTCTTCTCATATCACAAAGCTTAGACTTATGAAACCTGTTTTCCAGTATCATAAGGAATAAATTTATAAACACCACCAAGTAAAAGGAAAAGTATTATTTCCTTTCCTGTGTAAAAGAAAAAAAACATAATTTTTGATTTCACAATTGAAAGGACAGAAGCTTTGCTTTTTATTCATGATGTCTGAGAAGGTGCTCAGTCATCCAAGTTTTCCTTTGGATGAAAGACGAAATGTCTTCGAGTATCTTCTACCAAGTCCTCATTCCTTCGATTCAACCCTTTTTTGGATTTTTGTTTTCCCTTGAACTCTGACCCCTCTTGTCATATCCACCGTATGCTTTCATCCCTCTGAACTAAAGTGATCCACTCTGTGCATTGAGTTGAAACCTACAATAGATGTGTAGATGGTAACATTTGTTAGATGTTGGACCGTCAGGGTCATGCTGAGGCCCTGGAGTTCTAAAATGCAGTCACAAGATGGCGCTACGGAACACTAAAGCTTCATCCGATCAAGTTAGTTTGTTTTTGAGGCGCGGAGACCTTTAAGATTGAACCTGTTCGTGCGTCGTGTTTATTTTCTTCTCATGTTGTTAAATTGTTTGTTTTGTCGATCTCGTTAATTTTGATTAAGCACTAATAACGTAAATTGAATATATTATTTATTAAATAAGTCGATCCTTTATCACAGCGCGATGTTTGATAAAGATTACTTGCAAATGTCAATTATCGGCTTTTAACACAGGAAAAAAATTGAAGGGATTTCTTCCCGAGGAAGTTGATAATTACAAAATTACCATCTATCCGATTAAATTCCTTCTTTAATTCCACAGACTGTGTAGTTCTCATAAATTCCAATTTCTAAGGATATGAAGCTGCAAAAAGCTCCCTGAAAGCGTTTGAACTGATATAATATATCTGCTTTATTACTATGACAGAAGATGAACATGGGATAAATCAAATGTTGGTTCAGTTTAAAGGAGGAAACGATTCTTGACAGAAATGTGAGCCAGGGCTAATCACGGTCAATCGGCAGACTCAACGCACCACACACACACACACACACACGTGATTCCCTTACAACTTGTTGAAGAAACAGGGGGAATGTTTGATTTGTGGTTTTATTAAACAAGCAGTATTTATCGGATGATAGGCAGGTGGCAGTAACACACAGATGGCGGCAGGCAGATGATGACTGAGGGAATTCAAGTTCTTTCTTTTGGTTTTCCTCTATAAGACAAAGTCTTCGGCTGCGCTGTACGGCTCCTCCTCGGAGCGCACGGACACTCGGAAGTGGCGGCGCAGGAATCCTCCGTAGCGTTTGTCCCACTTCAGGTTGTTGAGCTTCGGTCGGATCCTCCTCATGAACCCCCCGTAGCGCTTCTGGAGCTCCTCCGGCTCCTGGCTGTCCAGCTCCACCGAGTGGCTGCGCTTCGTCTTGGGACCGAATTTACGCAAGAAGCCGCCGTAACGTTTAACTGGAGTGCGGGGCGCCTGGTCCGCCTCCTCCTCCTCCTCGTCCTCCTCCTCCTCAGCCTGTCTCTCCTCCAGCTTCCTCAGCAAGTCCTTGTATTTCATCGGCAGCGCCCCGGACTTCAGCACGTAATTGTCACGCCACGGAGAGCCGAATATCTTGTTCTTGGTCTTGTCGATCCTCTTGATGAAGCCGCCGTAACGTTTGACCAGCTCGGCGTGCTGACTCTCCTCCTCCGCCGCCGCCTCATCCTGGCTGAAGTCCGCCTCCCGCAGGGCCTGGCAGCTCGGCAACTGCTCCACGCACTCCGCCCGGCACGACTGGATGACACACACACAAACAGAGAGAGAGAGAGAGAGAGAGAGAGAGAGAGACCCGTGAATGGGTTGGGCGAACTGTTAGAAACACCTCTCCACACACTGCGTTCTTACGTTGCGTCCACGCTAACTATGGCCTCAACAAAGTGAACATTATCAGCTCCACAGAGGCAGCACGGCCTGGTTCGTCCAGGTGGATCTCACAAAGTGTCACTTACACGTGTGTGAACTGTGACCTCAAGAACAATTTGTCCCCTCAGAGTTTGTATTTGGAATCTTGACTTGAATTTTGCAGTAAGTTATAACGCGTAAACGCCCTTTCAGAAAGTCTGTCAGAGGTCAGAAATGATTCAAATTTACGCGGGTGTGTGACCACAAGCTCCATCATTCTCTCAGCAGCTTTACCAGACCTTCACACGAAGTTGGCTCGACGTCTTACCAGGCTGATGAAGGCGCTGTCCGGGCTGACGATCTGCTGCTGCTGCGGCTGCTGCTGTGCGCATCTCTGACAGCGTGGAGAGCACTCAGGGTAGACGGAGGGCGGCAAGCTCAGCATCAGCACCAGGACATACCACTCCATTCTTCAGACCCCTAAGGCAAGGTTACATTTGTTTCATATTCTCTACAGTTTAACAAGTCACTCTTCAATTCACTTTGTCATTTTGTTGTTTAAAATATTCGTTTCTATTTTGCGTTAACTTCAGTTAAAACCCATAGGTTGTGTTTAAACCCATGAGTTGTTTTTTTCTGTGCGCTGTGCGTAATGGTTACAGGAATCACCAGAATACATTTTCACTACTTTACTTATTTAAGTCTTAGCAGATGGTCCAAGTTGAAATTTGTCGTCAATAATACATTATTATCTATACATTAAACACTTTAATATGAAATCCAGCGGTGTGTTGAGACTGTACCTCAGCAGTTGGATGAATACTTCCAGCTGTGTAAGATTCGCTTTGGTGTGTCGACCATCAAGTCGTAGCCTAAGTCTCTGTCCGCCCTCCAACTCTTGTGTTTCTCGTGTGCGTGGCTCGTCGCTGTTCTTTTTAACGCACCAACTTGTTTGTGTCACCATAGCGCATCACAGCTGTTTCTCTCTGCGGACCAATGGGAGCGAGATTCACTGCGCAAATAAACCCAGCGCCTCCCCACCCCAGGAGCCTCCACAACGCCCACACGCAAAGCAAGGTAGCAGACATCATCATCATCATCAACTATCATCATCATCGCTCTCTCTTTGGTAAGACTATATGTAAATGACTCATCCACAAAACAAAGCAACTCTGTCATCAAAATGTGTTCGAACAGAAAACGAATGTGACCTGACGGTTTTACCTCTGTTAAATAAAAATAGAAGAATTACAAATAAAACGGAGTATGAACTTGTGTAAATAAAACATATGAATTCACCCACCAAAGATATGTCGCACTGAGTCATTGCACACCGGCCAGTTATCCTGTGAAAATTCGGTGGATGTAGGAATAGAAATATTGAGACGATATGGGACATAGCAATTATACATAAAATACAAAGTTTGGATTGTACTTTTCCAGGTATATGAACAATATAACTGCCGGATGGAAGAGGCTGTTCTGTGGTTCTTATGGACCGGAGTGGTCCAGATGATTTTACCCAGTCGCTCCTGACTCTGGAGATGTCATTTTCAGAAATGAAAGCGAAGGTGAGTGAGAGTAAATTGGAAATAGTGGAAAAATATTTTTGAAACTGGAATTGTATTATTATGAAATTATTTCATTATGATGATTATCATGAAGAAGTCTGAATGCCTTGGTTCTGTAATAACATGGCTTTTATTAGATTGATGCAGAGGAGCATGCAACAATAAAGGAATAAATAGATAAAAACAGGAAAGCACACAAAGATACACTGTCATCGCCAGAACGCGAAAGTGTTCATTAGAATATTGCACATTTTGTAACACTACTTCCGTGTTGCGGTTTGTGTACAGAAAGAATTTCAAAAATTCACAAATGTCCCTTGCCAAAGGAACAAAGCTCTGTTTTGGTCCTGGTGTCCTGTATTCGTGGGCCCCAGTGACACCAAATGAATCTGTGTCCCCAAAATTACCCGTGATGCTGAAAATGAGTGCATAAATACGATGTAAAAAAACGAATCAATAAATAACATAATAACCGTCAAAGGTAATAAAATCCTAAAATGTCCTGTGTGTAGAGGAGCTGTTTACATCAACAAGGACATAAGAACACACAGAAGAAGAGAGGCCGCGCTGCAGTGCCTGAGCAAAGGATCAGGGCGAGGCCCCAGAGAGGACTGGTCAGACAAAGACTCCTCAGCCCCCCCACCCTCTCCCATCAATTCAGCCTGGCCTGTCAAAGAAACCAAGAGGTCTTTTAAGAGTGTTATCTTGTTATTGTAAGGATGAAAGATGTTCATCCCACAGCACCGTTTGGGGGAAGAAACGGTAGCGTCAAGGCCAATGCTGCTTCTCTTTTGTAGACATATCAAAGGTGACGTGGTGTTCACGGGCCATCTGCCCTTTGAGGTATGTTCCAAAGCTCTTTATTGTTTCCACGATTCCTTTTCTTTAATATTTCCCTCATGTCTTGGTCCTGAACACTTAAGACTTGAGGACTTAAAGAAACGCGGAGCGATGATTTAAGAGAATGAAAAACTCCTGTCTGTTTGTTTGCCACAGCACTGTACTTTTGTTTTTATTTCACACCAAATGGCAAAAAGTTTTACTCACAGCTTCACTTGTAGTTTAACTTTACAGCTTATTTATGGTACTAGGTTGTGGCTTTATTATGAAATAAAATCTGTTATCTACACATTGATGGATTTAATGATGCACAATATGTGCCAAAATCTATAGACTGGTATAAATACAAACTGTAGCCAAACATCATCTTATCTGCACATCAACGTGGACAAAACTCGAGAAGTGAACTTAAATCATTGCATAAAAGGGAAATGGTGACAGAGACACAGAAAACATTTGGTCCAAAATGACAAAAGCAGTTCATAAATAAATAATTTATATATTTTAAGCTTATACAGTCACATCAAAATCCCTTCATCCATCCATCATCGATACAGCTTATCGGTGTTAGGGTGGTGGTGGGGCTGGATCCTATCTCCCAGTCATTGGGAGAATGGCAAGGTGCACCCTGGGAGTGTGATTGAATTGTTTGTCACCGTATGGAATACAGTTTTATTTTGACACAGTCTCGCAGACAAGATATTGTAATTTATTTGGATACATTTGCTACAGCAGTATCAGTTTAATGTTCTCTGGAGCTCAGCTCTGACATCAGGACTCATTTTGATTAGTGATTGGCTGTGTTGTGCTAAGAGACAGGATGTGGATCTTCTTGAGACTTAAATGAGGAAGTGGGAGGCAGCCAGAAGAATAAAAAGAGAGAGATGGGAGAAATAAATTTTTTTTTATTTTGTGTGCTGTGGGCTGTCATCCAAATAAAATGCCCGTGCCTCACTGGTGGCGAGGCGAAACAGGTTGTTGTGGCCGGGGGCGGAGCATTGCCCCCTTTACCACTTCTGACACCTTGCCCTCATGGTGGGAGGTGGAAACAGGCAAAGTAGCAAACATGGCGATGTTTGCTGGGGGACAATTTCCCCGTGGTCCAGTTACGGTTGCCACAAAGGCCTATTTTGGATCCGCCTGGAAACGTGACCATGACCATGATTGAAATGTCTGCAATGAATCTACAACATGTCACACACACAGAGCACTTTGTTTTAGATACTTTTTTTTTTTTTTGTTAACATTCAACTTTAAAATCTTTGGGGTTAGAAATCCGGTCTAATTTTGCTGTTAACTTATTAACCAATCAATTTGTAAGTATCACAAAATCTCATTTAAATGTACAAGATATTCATATTTTATGGGTACAATTATCATTTGGACATTGAGAAAAATAACACATATTCTTTATTGCATATGCACATATACAAATTAGACATCTAAAAACTATCCTTTCATTAAACATTTATATGTTATCCACTGGATGTAGTCACATGAAACGAGCCTGAATAGAAAAAAATAATATGAAAAAAAACATATAAAACATAATGACTGAAGATTCATAAAAATGGTTTTACCTCACTCAATCCCTACTTTCTTAATGATAGTTTATTTTATTTTTCTGCCCTTATTCAGTAAGGTCTCAGTGATTCTACATATGTGATTTCTGATCCTTATGGAGGTCACCTATTGGAACATTACATCGAGCTTCAGGTACAATATTTTATACCCATATCTCTTCACTGTTTTGAAATAAATCCCAGATACATAACCTTCCCACTGAGTTTCAGGAAAACGGTTTCATAAAGTTCCTGTAAATCTTTCTAATGAACAAGCAGACAAACAAGACAGGACTGATGAAGGCCGCCAGAGAAAACACGGAGAGCGGACAACCACGTTTTCCATTTGCGGTTTAGCATGTGTATCGGTTGCCCTGTGTCTGTCATTGTATTCGTATGACCTTAGTGAGGGCCTTCGGGTTGAATACAGTATGAGTTTAATCACATCAGCGTTACGAAAACCTCTCAGTATTTACAATGAGAACATCTCATCAATTAGTCCTTCCATGACTTTCACTCTTTTCTCATTTCAAGTCAGCTCCTCAAAGGCCTTCTAACCAAGGTAATGCTTCTCATCTCAGCTCCTCCCTGATATCTTACACCCAGTGCAAAAAGCGTGTGCATATGTCATTGTTATCATACAAACGAAGCAGTTGGCAGCACCCACGTTGTGCACATAGCAAATCCACTTGCATCCATGGGTGTGTTGGTCTTATAGCGGTCATGTAAAATGTTGGCCCATTGCTAGCAGCAGCAGAATGTGTTTAGACCAACTCAAACAACGTTTAAGCGCACGTATTCAGACGTGACTTACATGTGCGGCTTCACGATGCTGCGATTCCCTTTTCCCCTGATGTCTCCTGGCATCGTTGCACTGCTTAGGGCACTGTGCCAGCATTCTGGTGATGCCAGAAGACGAGGAAACCACCTCATCCCACGCCTGAGTCACCTGGAGGAGCTTCAGTATGAAAATGATACGGTATGAAATTAAAATAGCCCACGTGTTTACAGAGTAAGTTGTGTATGCAAATCGCTCCGTATTTTTCTGGATATAACTTGACACTACACAAATATAGAATTAAAAACGATGACATGTTGTGGATTGTGAAATATACATTTGTGGACTGTCTCCTGTAGGTTACAGCTCATAAAATCCTATAAAGTCTTCTCTACCTTGGTGGTTGAGAGCCATTCCGGTAGATGCACAAGCAAATCTATTTCAAATCTGTCTGCCCTTCTACGCCAAGTCTAAATAGAAGATTTTATTGGACTTTTTATTCGTTCTAACCCACAGAAGACATTCCAAATGTATATTTCACAATTTTTATTTGACACTGGCGCTGACACTGCACTGGCTTTAAGCTATAGGAGTTGGAGTTGTTTTAAAGATTGTTTTAATCACTTTCAAGACATGACTTGGTTTAGCTCCAGCATACATTGCGAAACTTTGAAGCTCTTATGTGACTTTTCCGTAGCTTAGATAACCTGGGCAGCATCTCCTGGCTGATGCAGTTCTTGTCCCTAGATTTTAGAACAACCTTTCTTTAAATTTCAGGTATGACTCAGTTGTGCTTTTTAAGTCATTTTTAAAGACTAATTTCTACCGGCATGCCTCACCTGTATTTATTTCTAGTTAGTGTCATCCAGTGTCACTCTGACACAGATATTGTAGCTTCTTGCTGGCTATTAACTGTTAATGCTGCTGCGGTTTTTTAGAACGAAAGGTTTGCCCTAGTAGTTTTAAAGATCCATGGTGAAACATGGGTCCCAGAATTAAACAGATTCCCCTCTAGTACAATTAGTAACGAGGTCTAACTGCTCATTCATCATTTAAATATGTGGCTAAAACCTGAAATCAAAATTTATGTAAATCCCGATGGTTCAAAGGGACAGACGCTACAATTTTTGGGAGTTCTCCAAACCTTTTCCATTATGTTTATTGTCCAGAATCACTTAAAGGAAGATATAACTAGACATATTTAAAAAGAAATCCCCATGAGCGAATGAGAGTGAATGTAAACAAACAAAATATCCAAAAAATAGGATAAGAACAAAATTAAGTGATTTTTGTGGCTCGAGTAATTCAGAGCAAAAGACAATAAAAGGGCTGTTTGTCCTCACTAATGCTTTAGAAAACAACATCGCCCAACCAGGATTTTAGGGCCGCGGCCGTGGAAAGTGTTGAACTCTGTTGGATCTTAATTAACCTGGCCCTCTTTTCAGGATCAAGTAATTGAGCATGATGCTCTCTAATTCATTGTGAATTCCACTCAGATTTCTAAAGGGTTCCTAGGCAACCTTTTTTCACTCCTTTTTCTATTTCATGATGCGAAGAAGTACGCTGGCTGATCGTCTTTGTGACAGTAGTGACAAGAATTTTTTTGTTGCCATCTTCAAAGTGTACGGTCACATTGAAATGACCATGTACGCTACATGTACGGACAATCTCCTGTTGGTAAAGGGTCATGTCACACGATCATGTGCCTCAGTATGCACAGGTGTGTAAGCTCAGTGTGTTTGGACCACGCGAGATGTCACGGCTCTCGCTGCGCAGTGATAAACTCTAACTCAACTAAATCACTACAAATAGGAGTCTAAATATTGCACAATCAATAACATAGTTAAATAAACAAAGGCAGCAAGACGGAAGTAGCAAGCGATGGAGATTAATTTAAGGTTTGCATGTCAAGACCACATTTTATCATTTCATTCATCATTGGTTTTTGGCCACTCAGTCATTTTAGATGTTGCTGACGAGAATTCTAAGTAGTCAAATCTACTAAATGGACGATTTCCTCTTACTGTAGATTTAATCCACTCCCCTGTGGAACACTAGAAATTCATTTTAGGCAGGTTATTCGTTGCAGATGTGCAGCAGCTATTTGGCATGCAGCACATACAGAAGAGAGGATTTGTAAACACATACTGCTGGAAACAGCAGCATCCGCTCAAAGAATTAAATTCATGTATCTGTACTCCTGAAGGATTCATGGATCGTTTCTGCTGTTTTCTCAATAAATGATTAATCCTCTCCGTAGTCTTTCCACACTTGCATACACACTCATTTGCTTGGGTTCAACAAATACACTTCTATACTCTAATCGGCGCGGCAGGTCAGTCATTTATTTTAACTTTTTTCTTAACAACAGCATGTGTTGTCCTGCTCAAATGAGCCAAATATATACTGACCAGATGCGTGTGTTCGTGTGTGTGTTATATCAGAGATGTGGTGTTCTCCAGTTGTCAACTCTTTCTATACCAAAGCCAGTTCAAGTTACCGTCGCACTACAGGGGAGTCGGTTGAAGGACGAGGACTAAGAATGATTGTTGAGATGTTTGTGGAGTGTTTCCACCAGCGTTAGGGACATTAAATTCAACTGTAGCTGCATTGTGCCATGTTAAATCTTGATCATGGTAATCTCATCTCATCTCATTCATAATCTCACCGTGGGTTTGATTTGCACATTGGAATCCTATTAGCACTGCTTTCTCTATCGCCACTTCCGCCAATCATTATGAATTTTTATGAGTAATGCATATTCAAGACCCTATTTTAGACATCCAGGTGGACACTCACCTAAAGAAACCGCAGAAGAGTCTGGACAAAAGACCCTGAAGAGGGTGTTTCAGAGGATGTTATGAGTCATGCATCTGGTGGCTACTGGAGGTGTAAAATCTCTAATGTTGATGAATGAGCATTCAAGGGTCAAGAAAACCCTGGTACTGGTTTCTTTTGGTCTGGCATCAAATCTGATTTAGCTCAGCATTGTTGTTCATGTCACATGTGTCAACTCATTGGTAAACGTAAACAAAAAGTTCATGTAGCTCCACTACATCCTGTTGCTACATTTGGGGAAGTCAGTGAATCAATAAGCGACATTGTTTAGGGGATCAGGGCAGTCAACTAGGGATCGTAAAGTACTTTGAGTGGTCTCTGGACCAGAAAAGCCCTGTGGAAATGCAGTTCATGTACCATTCACCCAGACTGAAGGGGAGCAATACAGATTCTCTCTTGGTCGTGGAGCAGTGGACAGGTCTTTACTCGTGCAAAGATGCTGGAGAGGTCCTGGAGGCCCTGGTCCTGCCCATCCAGTCTGCATGAGCTTTGTTGACCTGGCAGAGACGTATAAGGCGTCCCTTTTGGTGGATGCTGCACTGAAAGGACCCTCTGACAGTGCTGAGTGGAGTACCAGTGAGTTCCCATGCAGGAACAAAGGGAGATATCAGGTTTGAATACAGATCGGCTGTAATCTGCGGCTAAAAATATGCCTGATATCATGAATAAATAGTGCCCGATAGTGCACAGGCACAAAACACCCAAAGTTAACTGTTTATTGAGATAAATGCAAACTTCCTTTACGAGCGTGAAGTTGCAATGCGAAAAACAGGGCTTTGTTTTACCTTCAGTTTGGATTAGACTTTAGGTTTTTGGCCTCTCCAAGTAAGACTTAATGACCAAACATCACAGAGGATCCTTTAGATTTATTACCACAGGTCTTCTGTTTAAAACAATGTATAACAATTATGCGTGTGTCATGTATAGTAGGTAAAGAATCCCATTATTTCCAGTCACGGCAAGCGTTCACTAATTGGTTGTGAACATGTGGGAGCTTTTGTGTTTATGGAATGAACCAAGTCACAACACAAAGGGGTGGTTTCAATGCAGCCTTTTGTTCTCTACAGACTTTACGAAGTTAACAGCTACAATAGTTATTTTGAAATATATTTTCTTTATGTGGAATTTAACCTAGTAACAACACAGGTCACTATACCTCCTTCCAAGCCCCAAAGGTGCTCCAATCATGGCTTGGTCTTTTGATAATGAAATCTAACGGGCTATTGCGTAGACCGTCCAATCACCTGCTGACAAACCACGTTTGGTCCCAATAACAATAACACATAATAATAATAATAGATATAAGACTTTTTGAAGTAAGAGCCATGATAAATCGGAACAAATTTACACTTCATATCTATCACTCAAAGTTAAATACCACCTAAAGATGTATTTGTAAAGTAGATAAAGGACTGTCCGTTTTTTCCTTAAGACTGAAAGTTATGTGAGAATAACTGCATGTTTTGACTGTAATATATTTGAATGTATTTCATTTCAGCAGTGGCTGATTGCTCCTGCCTCAGATAATGAGGATCCTTAGAAAAAACAATGAGAAATAAACAATGTACACATATTCACAAACTAGATCTCTACACTCACAGCTCACTCTGCTACAAGGCCACATTATGGTGTCTCTCTGTGTCCTTTACATCAAACTAAAACTTGTCTGTTTTTTCTTCTTTTCGTGCGGCAGTGTGTTTTATAAATACCTTTCCCAACACGCCGCCAGCATGAGGAAATCATCGTATGATAATATTGCTCCTTAAAAAAGGCCAGGAAGAGGCGTAGGTGAACGAAGGAACATGGCTGTGTACACTGTGTTTTATGAATGATCCCCAGTGAAGTCTGTTCTGGGACAATGACCAGCATGCTCAGTGTTCTGTTAGACAGCACCACGGTCCCTCAGGATGACAATTTGTCACCAGAAGGCTCTAGCAGTGTAAAAATCACTTATTGTAATTTCCATATTTTCCCAGTCTTGAAGTGTAGTAAGAATGTAAGCAATGAATGTGTTGAAGGAACAACAGTGTTGCTGCGATGTTTCTTGGTACAGTAGTTCCTGTTTTAGTTCCAACGTTTAGGTGGCCTTATGTAAGTCTGAGTGGCCTGTGGGTACATACCAATAATGGAACTGAGCAGCGTATTTATTTCACCAATCCCATCAGACTGATGAGAAAGTAAACACGTACTTATTGTACCAACACAACATCAGCACAATATATAGCTCTAACATAACACACAGTCACACCCACACACACTCACTCGGCACTCAATGATGTGTGTAGCCCCAGGTTTTCGGAAACGCTCCCCCTTCCTCTGTTTGAGCAACCTCGCTTGCATTTACATTCCGCAGTAACCTAGAGACACAGCATCACACAGAACACCAGCTTCCACCTCCCCTCCATCCATACACACACTTACACTTGTACAGACACACACACACACACACACTACATGATCAGGTTAATGTGTTATCGTGATTTACAGCACTGTCATGCTGATCATAAACTTCATATTACTGTAAATATCTTTTGTACGTCCATAAATCAATAATTATTATTTATTTCCATATCCTCACTTTCATTTCACTACCGGGTGATACATGTAAATGATATGGTTCTGCTGCACTAAAAGCACTAAAAGAAGCAGTGTCACAGTACTCCTACTGATGACATTATCTGGGTAAAAAGTAAAAGCAAAAATAAACAAGTACAAAAATTCACAAGTTGTTGAATTAGACTAAGAGACCCAATTATAATGATAAGCTGAATCTATCTGTCAGATAGAATCACTGTGTTTTTTTGCTATTTTCATATTATCCAATTATTTAAAGGAGGAAAGGAAAGAAAGACAGAAAGAAAGAAAGAAAGAAAGAAAGAAAGAAAGACTGTGATATTGCATGACTTTATTTCTTCTTGAATGATTTCAGATAAATGAAGTGCAGTAAAAGGTAAATTACTTGCATCTAAATGTAGTGGAAGAAAATGAGAATGTGTCCATATAGGAAAAATTCTGTACCAGAGACTCAAATTTTATACTTGAGCACAATATTTGTGTACTTAATTTCTTTCCACCTGCTATTGTCAACATTTAAGTCACGTCACAGTAACAGGTGGAAGAAAGGCTTGATTTGTAAACAGTATCATCTCCACATGGCTCTCTGTGCATCACCATTATCATTTACACACACACACACACACACACACACACACACACACACCTCCCTGTTGAGTCCTTGGTGATGTTTCACACCTCCACCAATGAAACAGATCTGTTATGCGGCAAAACTGAAGTGAGCGCATAAGTGACAATGACACCCCCAACCAGAACACTGGTGTGAAGGTAACCATAGCAGCCGTTAAGAAAAGCAGCAACCACCACCATAAATAAACTATCTTGATGGGCGGAAGACCTTTTTCTACGTTGTCACCTCGTACCTGGCAGGGACAAAATGAATCATGAGGTACGGCTGACATGGACGGGGATTCTCTCCCTGTTCAGCGGAAGTGTGTGATGTCTCATTGGTGTCAGCATTCACCTTATGGTTAAAAACATAATGAGGGCTATTCACTGAAATTCAGTATTAGAAAGTTGGATAAACAAGGCAGTGGAGAGCCTACAGTGAACGGCAGCCTTCCGTCGAAATAAAAGAAAATACAAAGTCAGGGCGGATTTGAATGAGTTTCCTTCACCAAAAGAAATCCTCCATGTGGGTGGAGGGACACGCTGACAAACGCTTCACTCAACATTACTCATTACTCAACTTCAAACATCATAATTTGTAAATGATACACATACCTAACTAATATGCTTTGTCCAATACACTGCCTGATAAGTGAAATTTGTAAATAACGTCTTCAATGAATGCTTCATTAATGTTTATTTGGTTTAGGCACTTTCAGAAAAATATACAGAAATACAGAAGGCAATCCACACTGTGGCCCCCAGACATCCATGGTACTAAATGTAATCCACAAACACACTTCATTACTGCTATCGCTATAGCAACAACAGACAGTAACTGACTTTGAAGGTGGAGCCTAAGAGAGATAAAGAAAAAATAAATACCTCTGTGGTTTTATGCGTCATAGCTATTTTTTTCTGTATTCTCAATAAGGACACTTGTCTAATTAGGACAGGAAATGGACATTTCGAAGCAAACTGACCAACTTTCACTGTTTGGCGTTTAGTTAGCTTAGTTTTAGTAATTCTTTGTGTAAAGTAATGGAAGTAATGGACCCTTAAAGCATGTAGAGGTCAAACGGGCTTCTCCACATTCACACAGTGGCTGCGCTGAGGTTTCACTGCTGCCAAATGACAGCAATGCAACCAATTATTTGGGTTAAAGGCTGTGTTGGGGACATTGCTGTTGATGTTGGATAAGCGCAGGCACGAGCACACACACATAGGATGGAGGCACAACAGACTTCACTTGTCACGGGCAGTGCAGCAATGCTCTGGTAATTTGGTGGCAGTAAATACCACACGGAGCACCGTACACCACCTAAATCACACACACCCGTTTAATTAGCTTGACTCTCTCATCTGTTTACTTTTAGTAAACCAGCACCCACATCTGACTACTCAATGAATACAGATTATTCTGCATGTAAAAGATTAATATGTGATTTGCACCAGAACTCAACTTCATCAATTTCACAAACAGAATTGGCTTGTTAAAATATTAATGAAAAAAAGATCTGTTTTTTGTTGATCAACTATTAATGCAGCCATTCTATGCAGTGCATATGTGATCAACCAGCTGTCTGTTTCAGTGATGAGTTCATGAGTGAGTGTGAGTCTGTTTGGGGCAAAATAAATCAAACGTCTGCTCTCCCATGCATATCAAAGTGCCTGGTTATGACTGGTTCCCTGTTTGTTCGTGTCATTAAAAAAGTTTAGAACTTATAACAAAAAAAAAACACAAATCAAAGCATATTACAATTAAGTTTCTTCTAACAAAGTCAGCAGGCGACGCCCACTGATCGGGTAAATCCTGGCTGTGAGTCATGGGTGTGATCTCAGAGAGGCAATTTTACAGGAATTATGCTGTAAGAGAGACTGGATGGAGATGCTCAAGGTGCACAGGGACCTGCTGGTAACTTTCCCTCAATCATAAGTATACATGTTTACAGTCTTCATCCAAGACTCAATGTAACAGCAATTGCTTAGCAAATGAATGTAAACATCTATGATAAAAACATTGACCTACATAGATGAATGTGAATGAGATGGGTGTGTATCATCCTGGTGCTCTCTGGATTTGTTTGTTATCAGGGGCGCGAAAATGGCATAGATGATCTTTTTAAATTTAATCACTTTTATTCATTTAATCAAATTCATACCCTGATTAGCGTTTGTACATTGTGGGATTTACTCTGTTTTGTTGCATGTGGTGATAATTTGTGCAGATACTATTGAGGACGTATAGCTAAACAGAAAACAGAAACTTTATTCACAAATTAGCACAGTCAATTAACACTGCACAAACAGAAACTCTGATACTGCGAAGCAACTTACATCATACATACAGTGTTTACGCACGCAGGTGGGAGACTGGAGAGGACGGAAAAAACTCAGCTGTGAATAAAAATAGTTAACTGTGATAACAGCTAATGCATAATTTGACAAGACCACTGCTTTATTTGATCATACAAACTAATACAAGATGAACATACTGACACGTAAAGCAGACTTGGATTGATTAATGATAATCCAGCTAATTAATTGATGAGGGACAGGAAAGATGTGTGAAATGTATCCGTAATTTTAATGTTTTATGCTGCTGCTGTTGTGTCTTCACTTTTTTCTAGGAGTAAGGCAGTGTTTCTCCCTGATTCTCTCCTCCCATAGTGGCGACTTCTTTATTGAATTTGACAGACACAACACCGGCAGCCTAGCCCATATAACAAATGTGGAGGAGCACTATTTCACACATTTTTGCCTACAGATGGGTCCAAATACCCGGTAGATATTCCCTAAATCTTTAAATGAAGAAGGTGTTTGTGGGTCATAATGATAACTTAGGCTCATTATTAAGTTAATGAGTGTAATGTACCCAAACCCATCCATCTCCACAGAGCCTCTTTACATCCTGATTGGTAAATCCCACACACTGACCACACTGACACCAAAATCATATCTGCCCAGTTTAAGCAGTAATCCAGATTAAGCACACACCACACCACATTTTACTACTCAACAAGATCCAGGAAGACAACGCATACTGAGACCAGTGAGAATAAAGTGCGTGTCACTATAGGTTAAAGTATTTTGTTGGGGTGGACACATTTCCACCCATCTGGGGTGCATTTGCAGAGAATGAGGTAGTGGAGGAGCGAGGAGCTGCACTGAGCTCCCTCTCACATTGGCAGCATGCTGGTCTCCTGCTGCATGCTTGCTTAGGGCCTTTACTGTGTTCCTTGAAGACGTCTCCTCTAAGGGACACCACTTCTTTCCATTTGGGTTCATACTGTTGTGAACGCCTCCATTCCATTTGTCGTTTTGGATTGCTTTAGTTTTGTCTGGATTGTGTACATTTTGATGTGTTAAATTATCTCAGCAATGTTCCAATCATTAGTCAATACCCACAATAGCCCTGCTCCTCAGGAATGCACCACCACATGTACTTAAAATGTCCAATGTGCCGACCAACGCTTACCTCCGGCCTCCTCAAACACAACAGATCGAGCCTCATCATCCTGCGGTTTTCAAAAGAACTTGATGACTGTATAACAGTGAGAAACCGGCGTTTACGCTCCCAGGGCTGTTTGTATGCTCCAGTGGCGCTCGCTCTATTAAACAAACAGAATGGTCCAAAGCTAGATTTGGATCATATGATTTATATAATAATTTGGAGCATATAAAACAACCACATCAAAAGTGTACAGAGATCAATTATTCTATACCAACCCTTTGTGTACTTGCTTCTCATACTGGGTGGCATGGACTCTGATGAGGCACCCCTTCAATCGACTCTGTCACCGTCCTCCCACAGTTTAAATCCACAGCCAGCTCCTCTGCAGGGGTGAAATCTGTTGGCCCGCCCCCTACTCGTTGGCCTGCCATCAAGGCAATTATATAGGCATACATTAAAAATGAGTTTTTACACACCACTGCATGTAGGTCGATTTAATGCTTACCATTCAGAACAATATTCTTTTGTTTTGCTTTCACTTGCTGCTATGTAATTATTTCCACACTCAAATTCTTCCTTCATCAACGTTGTTGTATTTAGCAAAATGTTATTTGTTATGAAAACAAACGTAATATTTGTAGAGGAAAAACCCAAACTAACAGTTGTTTGGATTTACAGTGTTGATGTTGTATATCTGGTTGGTAATGGTTTAAGTTGGTTTACCACTGTTTTACATTTGGAGAATGATGATGCATTTATGACCATCCAATCCAATTTGTGAGTTTGGTAATTGCAGCGATTACTTAGGCTTCCAGTTGTTAATCTCTTCCCAAGCTTTCATCCATTCATTCAAACCTTTATTTATACCGGGAAAAGGCCATTGAGATCAGGCTCTCTTTTTCAAGGACACCCTTATTAACAAACAAATATACAATATTAGAAACAATAAACAAACAATTATACACAGTTATATCCACATGTATAAACACAATTATGAACAGATAAAAAGTAAGAAATATACAGCATAACGACAATATAATCAACATATAAAAGCAACAGAAAACACAATATAGGACATTTTAAATTGATAGAAGCAAGGTTTTCATTATCACTTCTGAATTTCCCCTTTCATTCTAATGCTTAACATCTTAAAAAAGATGCTGCTCGCCGGCCGCTCACTCTTCACCATCTTACCTTACAACTGTGAATCCGTTGTCCCGTACTCGACCTCTCTGGCTGCTTAAGAAAGACATGGATGCTAACGTGTTTGCATGTTTGAACCTGGCTCTGGTTAGTTAGACCGCATTAGTTAGAATTTGCCCTAGTGGAACCGTGTAAGCTATCATTGACTCGTTCTGTTCACTCAAACAGAGGATGCTGACAAGTACAGCAAAGATTCTAGCATTGGGGGAGAAGACCTTGATGTGACCTTTGGAATAAAAACTGCAGCTGAAGAAGTTGAATAAAACTTTCTTTCACAGCTCAGGAAATGAAAAGTTGAAAGAGACGACGTATTCCTGAGTTCAAGGTTTTCAGATTTGTCACTCTGAAAACAATTGAATGGATTTTCTTGAGCATGAGATTGAGTCCATCCAAACACAGGAAGGTGAGTGTGACATATCTGAAGGACATACTGCGAAGTATCACCATGGTGAGGTCCATAATTGCTCTCCATTTGTTCCAATTTTGATCATCAAGGTCGTAATGAATGTAATGAGCACATGATAAAATCTTACATACCGTGTGTTACACATAACGTAAAAGCATCTGAAAGGTTGATAGGGGTGCGTGCTCAAATTGAGATCAAGTGTTCTCTTTTCCATCGATGCAGTTGCACACAACCCATGGTTGAATTCAGCCCATGATAAATAAAAACCATGATGCGTTCCGGTTCCTGTATGTGGCTCAGATTACTCCCAAATTTGAACTGATTGGAATCTGAGAAGGAACCTGTTGGGTCTTGGTGCAGTTCAACTTTCAAGTGAACCTTGGTATGATTTGTTGCAGTTTGGCCCTAAGTGATACCCGGACCAATCAAACGTTTCTTAAGGGTATTGTAAACAGGAAGTAAACAGTAGTCTGGCAGCCCACAGGGTGCCATTGATTATCAAATCAACTCTAACTGAATAACACTTGGCGGAAACCCTTGTGTGACAGTCATGTGCCCTGGCTTGTCCTGCTGTATGTTTGTGGAAGATAAGAGTGGTTTTCCATTGTGGAGTCGCTTACTAATAAATGATGCATCACACGGTCACCTGCTTGACTTCCCACGTTTCCTTTGTGTGGCCCTGGCACAGCGTGTTGTTCAGACTTCCTGCAAGGCACCTAAAAGCATTTTGCCATTTTCTCTCCTGCAACATGGACTTGGTTTTTGTGTGGCCTGGATCACAAGAAGATCAAACAAAAATCCCTGTTGGGTGCTGGACAGCAGGACTTGACATGATGGCTGTTTCAGTATCTGACACAATGTGACAGACGTGACTGTCAAATACATTCAGGCCTCTCATGGTGAAATTGGGTGCCTGGTGTTGTTTGGCAGCACGGTGGCTCATTCATTAGTCCTCTCCTGGGTCGTGGGTTTGACTCCAGGTGTGTCACAAGGGCCTTGAGTGACACTTAATGATCAGTCAGTGTTCATGCAAAGAATGCCACACAATTTGGGATACATCGATGTGTGAAAATGAGGGGTGGTAATCTTTAACAAAGAGAAAGGAACTGTATTTTACCTTAGGCTTTTCTAAAGAAATCAGTTTGTCTTTCTTCTATTATTACAAATAAACACGATAGATATGATGTCAGATCCAATGACTTCAAGATTTCTCCGCGTTCCTCATATATGACTGGTTGGAAAATTCTTCACAATTGCAACCTCACTGTCATGATTGAATATAGAAAAAGACATGACTCAACTCCAGACAAAGACTGGAGAAAGAAGCAATGTGTAAATGGAAGAAAATGTCATCTACAAAATGATTTCTATGCCAAGACAAAAACAGCTCTCTGATTTTGACTAGAGCTTAAAAAAAATTTAAAAAATGTATATATCATTAAAAAAATCATATCTCCAAATAATGAGATAACGACAATGTGTTCTGGCGATACAATGATTAGCTGCTCTTGGATTATTTGCTTGTTCTGAATGGTCTCTGTAACATGAAATGCCACTCTCACTCTGTTCGCTCTCATTCACACGTCTGTGTAATGGGCTGAGGCTTTGTGCAGCTCTTCACCGTTTACTCTGCTTTTCACCCCCACACCACTGCAGCTTCAGCTCTGCTGTTGGATCAAACCGACTCTGAACAACACCGAATAAAGAGCAGAGTGTTTACACGGTCAGTATCAAACTGACTCAGTATTTCTTTCTTTCTTTCTTTCTTTCTTTCTTTCTTTCTTTCTTTCTTTCTTTCTTTCCTTCTTTCTTTCTTTGCCAAAGCTCTCCACTTTAAGGTGTGGATGCCTTGTGGCAAAAAAAAACCTTTTATCACCAGTTCTTATATCTACATTTTTTTAATATAGTCTTTTGTCGACTTTCATACAAACACATAAATGAAAATACACCAAGCAGTTATTAAAATTATGCATTGATGGTTTTACACAATTTTGAAAAGTTTGGTTTTTAGATTTGCGGCTATTTGTGTCTCAAAGTTGAGGTCAAGCAGTGTATGCGAACTGTGCACACTTTTGTCATCATAGTGAGCACAGTGGCACAGCCCGGTGCACTTAGTCAGTAAGTCGCTTTGTCTCAATTAATATAGTCACAAAGTATACAAATGAAAACACAGATCGTTGGATATTTTTCATTAGGAGTAAAGAAAAATAAGTTATTCACAGTGGATCTTTTTTCCCCCTTCATCTCCCTTCTTCCTCCTGTGTACATAAACAGCAGGATGTAAGCTCTTTGTCAGTATCATATTGTATGTTAGTGCCAACAGAATCTGTCTCATTAATAATACAGAACAGAAAGTTGACGTTTAGTCTTCTGTTATAGCTTCATCGGTCCTAATGTATGCACAAATGAACAATTAGTTTAAAGATTACAAATGAAACTTCACATCCACCTGAATGCACCTGAGGAAACAAGGGAACAATGACTGCCCTGAGGAGGATTACAAATAGGCTACATGTGTTCCTCATATTTACTGTACATGTGTTTGTTTTAGGGTAATTATTTTGATTATGGTGAACCTCTTCTATTGATATTATTTTAAAATTTGTGACATATATAGCTGATTGAACTAATTATTTTATTGATGCTGATCTGTCAGAGGGACTCTGACAGTGCACCCAGACCTGATGGAACACGTGATCCAGCACGGAGGAGTGAAAACACCAGTGCACCCTTCAATTTGTGCTGCTGACACGACGAAAATCTCACTGTTGAGGCAAAAGACCTCCAAAAAATTCTTTTTAAAGAAAGCAAACATACACAGGAATTCATCAAAAGAATGACAGAGGCGTTAAAATGGTAAAACTCAGATTACAATTTCAAATATCAAATCAACTTGCCGCTGAGTCAAACCTATGGAATTGGAATTTTCTCAGTCAGTTCAGCCACCTTGGACCATTCAGAGTGTTCCTGTATATACAAGTCAACCAGTTCATTGTCTAACAGTTGAGTTCTTTGCTAGTGCTGTGCAATAATTCTTTTTTCAATCATTCAGATGTGGTTAGCAGTCGTTTATGGTGCTTAGGCCAGCAGGCTTGAAGTATAAGGTTATGGGGTCACAGTAATCAATCCCTGGTAACCTGGTAACCCAGTAAACAAGCGAAATGGTCACTCCCACCAAGGCTCGATATTTTATCTTATTAAGGCAGCACCTCAACCAGCACAGCCCTGCTCCCTGACTGAGGATTTCTCCACATGAACAACAGGGGGCAGTAGTTGCTGGCCCTGTAGGGAGACCATATCTACAAAGAAGTTGCTTTGTGTGTCCCTTCACCCATATTCATCACACTGAACAGTATAGTAAAAAACAAAAAAAACAAAAACACTATTGCTCCTATGCAGTCATGATGTCATTTCATGAACATATTGTAAAACAGGCAGGGCTACAGGGATACGAGGGGGACACGCTGGAACGGCTGCACAGTGGAAAATTGGATTACACAAGCGGTGTGTTTGATGTATTTCACTGGTTATGGTTTTAATCTGCTCGAAAAACTGGTAAACTTAAGACTAAATTGTAACATCTACCGTCTCCTCATACTCTGATAAAGCAACAAATCATTTCCTGGATAGCAGTTCCATTAAAAAGCCTCTAGACCAAGATGATATTTAAGACACAGAAATGACAGATTTGGACAAAATTATTTCCATTGATAGTCAATACTGTGCTTAATAAAGATTAAAAAAGTGCATTCAGCCATCCATCCATCTATCCATCCACCCATCCATCCATCTATCCATCCACCCATCCATCCATCTATCCATCCATCTATCTATCCATCCATCTATCCATCCATCCGTGTTGTCCTATGTGAATTAGTATTGAGCAGAAGTGAGGACACTATCATATACACATGAGCACCTCAGTATCTCCATCCACGCTCAGTGGCATTGGCCTTCAGGTTGCTGTGGTAACGCCAGGCATAGAGATGTAGAGAGTGGAAGGGGAATGTGTAGCGGCTGAGTCAGTTTCTAAAGTGAGTGTCCCTGAAACTTGTGAAAGATATTTATCCGGAAGCAGAACAGGCAAAATAATAGTACGGATACCGTTTGACTCAAACAGGGAGAAAAAAGTCTGCGGGCAAGACAGCAAAGCGAGAGAGCAGCAAGGTCAAAACCACGTAAACACACAAGCTGTAGTATGCATGAAGCGTGTCCACCTCCACTTCATCACGACCTCTCTCTGTCTCACTCAAAACCACACACACGCACGCATACACAAACAACATATTGCGTAATTAATTTCAATGTATTTTTTAATGTCTAGCTATGATTTGTGAACCATAGGTTAGGAAAATATCCAAGAAAATAAAGGGCTAACCATCATCACACTCCAATTCCTATGCAATAATAGTTGTATTGATCTATTGTGCTGTCAGATCATGCAATACCAAACGTGCTGTTTCAACCATGAGGTATGCCAAGTATCATAGAACAAATAATATGAATGATGTTTGAGTTACTAATCTACACAGCAGAGAGCCAGTGTTTGAGTTGAGAGGGTTATGCGTTTATTTAATGGATGCCTTCACTTTTCTTACTCTTTTATAATCTGTGTATATGTGCAAATTGGTTATAGAAAAATGCATTATATTTGTATGCACATGTACCGTTGATTCGCGAAGATTAGAAGACACTGTTCTGCCTGCGTAAGAACACACAGAGTTTTACATCAAACACATCCTCACCCCGTCTTGATCTTAACTGAACAGTCTATTCACACACTCACACAAGCGAAAAACAGACCTTGAAGCACAAGTACAGACAACCTGTCCTGCAAAATGTCCAAACCCATACACATCCTATAAAAACGTCTTTCTGCAGGAAGCTTCAATAAAGGTTTTCAACTTCTCATCCAACTACGGCCAGAAATTAGTTTGTTCAGTCTAATTTCCACAACAAGATGTACGCTCTCTCTCCTTTATAACATGTTATTCCAGCTCAGCCACAAGAGGTCAGCAGCGCATGGTTTTGAAGGTCCCACATGGGCTCTCTTAAGCATTTAACATATTATATGTTGGTCTGTAAGGGTTTAAAAAAAATTATTAAAGAATAAAAAAACTGTTAATATTATTTATGAGGTAATTAATGAGCAGGGACCAAGCCTCTTCAAACATCAATCCAACCTCAACCTACACCACCACTAATCCTCTTCAATCTCAGTTTCTCCACCAGCTCACCCTTCTGCTTGCTTATATTATTCTTTGCATCATCCTCTTGTATGCATACTGTACGCCTCCATTTACATATCTCCTCATCCGTTCCATTACTCTACTTATCCTTCAGTTCCTCTCCCTTTCTATTTTTTCACCGGTCTCTTCATCTGCTTCCTCCATTTCTTTATCCTATTCATCCATTTGTTCCCTTGTACTCATCCTTTCACCCGTCCTCCTTTTCATTCATCCTCACTGTTGTCATATTCTACTAATTCCATCCTTCTTTCACCTCCCCTTCATGCCTCTTACCCTGACTCACCACACCATTCTTTCATTTGTTCATCCACACTGCTCTATTGCTCGTCTCTCTCCACACTGAGTCTGGGCCGGACAGACGGCCCTCTGATCCAACCAGCTCTGTCCTACCACAACAACATCAACCCGCACAACCATAAAACCAACACAACAATGTAATTATAACCAGAGCACCACTGTCATTTTAGTCCCATTCAAATTGGTCATCCAAATAGATTTTTACGTGTGTGTGTTATGTGCGTGTTCACATGTCAGTAAAGATTACAGTGTCATGAACTGTCTACAAAAAGCTTGTTAAATAATAAATAACCTCAATCATGGTAAACAGGTGCAAATTGACGTTTTGGTAATATTCTGTCATTCCCGGTATTTTTGCTTGGTTGTACTGAAGAATGCAGACACTCGAAGAAGTGCTTAACTTCTGACGCTCTGTACGATCCACATCCATCTTGTAGATTTTGTTTGGTCTAACTCAAGTGGAATTTTAAGAGGACCTTTTCAATAAAACCTTCAAACTGTGAACATTTCTTTCTTTCTTTACTTTCTTTATGAATCTGTGGAGTGTGTAGGTTTTGGGGCTGTTCTGATGTGACACCGTACACACTCCTATCTCTGGAATTTATACAACAATCTTTTAACCCATGTGAATTGCATGTGAATATTATGGACTTATTATAATAATCCTTTCTTTACATATGTGGAGAAAATGAAGCCCATCCAAATAGGGCGTAAGAGATGCTTTTTTGATCATATCTTCATCATTTTATTTATTCCGTTTTACAGTTTTTACATACATCAGCACTTCTGTAGATTGCTGAAGAACAACACATTAACACAATCCGTTTTAATACGTTGAGAAATATTATACACATTACAAATTGAAAATCTCCTTCCTTCACTGTATCCATGTACCCCATGGACTCTATGGTAAAAACAATTAGTACATACATTTACTCCTGATAGTAATTTTGTACTTGATTACAGACGTAGCCAGTGTTTGAATACTCCAATAATAAGGGTCCAATCTCGAGGTTAATGGACACATTAGTACATTGTCTACTACGAACTACTACCAACTAACAGTTAGCAGAGCTGGTAAAATTTGACGAGTTAATTGCCAGTACACATCATCATGTTTAGCTTGAGTGAGGGGCTTTTGGCTGAGAAATCCCTGGAAATCCCCTTTTAAAGGTTGTAAATGTTAATAAAACTCGGTAGATACAAAGCAAATACAAATATTTCCATTATTTACAAGAAGAATACATCACAGCTGTAACAGTGCTTACTCTGTCAAGAAGCTTTTTAAAGGCGCACAGCAACACCAAGACAAGGCTGATGATGATCGATGATCGTGTTTTCTGTTTGTGTCTAATCATTGAAATTCAACTCCTCAAGGTAAACACAATGTAAAAAGATGTGAGGGCTGTCAGTGTATTGGGATATTTGAACTACGTACTCATTCAAACTACTACATTGTACACCAGAACGAGAGAGAGTCCATTCAAAATGGAATTCATTGATTTTCAAAGCCCTTTGATAGTTGTACCAACACTTTATATTGACACAACTGTCATCTCAGACAAGAAGTGAGCTACATCACACATTTGTAAACGATTTCAACCTGCGCACCCGTTGCCACTTCTACTTATCGTCTCTCCCATAAATACAAATCACGTTCTATTCAGCCCCGCCATCTCATCGGGTCATGCTGTTCTGTTCATGCGTTACCTGTCTCTGTTACCTGCTCTCTGCTATCTGAGATCCCATGTCTCCAACCTATGTCTGTCGTGTTGAATTATTCTCTGCTTTCTCTCCTGTGGGCCTCAGATTGGATGGATCATTGTAGTCTGGACTGTATTATGGACCTCGTTCCAAAGCCCCTGGTTATGTTTGCCCTGTGGACTGCAGCTTTTAAAGGGAAGGTTTGTTGTCATTAATGGTTCTTTAGGGCCTTTCTTCATGTAAATAAGATTTGCTGTGCACGTGCACGCTGATTTAGAATGAGTGGAATTTATCAAGGCTGTCTACTTACAGATGTGTTGACACACATTTGATGAACACTAACCTTCTTGTACATATGAATATTCTACATGTTCTACATTTTCGTGAATTCAGAACCTTTTCTAGGCAACGTTGATAAACGCGGGCCCAGTAAATGACCTATGTGGGTGTTTATATTATACGGCTGTTTCCTCTATGCTACCCAAGATTACACCTCCGTCCCAGTCGCCCCTCAGCTGGGCTTTGTCCCTTCAGTTCCGGTCCCATTGCACTGCCTCATTTTCCTTAATATATGAAATGTCTGTAGATGTCCCATCTTTGTACCCATGGGTGTGTTGGTCTTAAATTGACGCGTGGTCAGACAAATTGTTGACACGTTGCTATCTTGGGGAAGCAGAACGCCCTTGCACTTTAACCCACCTAAAACCACCTCTAAATGAGTCTATTATTGCATCGTGTTTTTCTGCGATAAAAATATACAAGAAATGTCTTAACTGAACAACAACAGCTGAAACGAGGGTCAGGGTGGTGATCTACTTGTTGAGGCGAGGCGCTCTGAACTGGGTCAGCGGTCCTTTGTCCTTTTTAGTCTTTCATCTTTGTTGGTGCTCTGTCCCTTGAGCGGTTATATTTTTGCTGATTGCAGTGGCGTGGTGAAAGTAAATACCAGAGTAAATACCCCATAAATAAAGCTTTATTTCACACTTAGCTGTGACAATACCAGCTGGCCAGCAACCAGACAATCTGCACTGTAAGCCCAGACGGCCAAATACTCCAGGCCATGGACGCCAGAATAGGACAGCGTTAACAAAAGCATGGCCTTCTCTGTGTGGTGATGTTGCTGAATCATTCAGTCGGGCCTTTCAGAGCTAATCTATGGTTTTTAGGCTTTTATGCTGTTATCCTTGTGTTTACCAGAATAAATCAAATGTGGGCAGCAATTGGAAGTAACTGGTGTAATACTGCCCATGCTTTATTTAAGCCCGATATGTTTTTTGGGTTCTACCTTGTGAAGTTTTCAGTCTGCCTTTGTCTGCCTGTCTGTTCACAGGATGTCTCCAAATGTTATTGATGGGTTTCAAAGAAGCTTGGTGGCAATATATCTGGATGGAAAAGCATGAGAATACATAGCCCAAGGTGACATATCCCTTCCACTTATCCTGTGGCACCCCATTTTTCTGTTGGGCTCCCTTTTATTGACACATCTGCAGACAGCTCAGTAAACCCCAGCAAACAATCCTTACCATGCAATTCTTTCATACCATTAATTAACCTATACATTGTGTGTATCATTTTTGACAGTCTGTGAGTGCCTCATAGTTTTTACGTTGATTCTATGTTTTCATCATAACCAGTAATGGTCTTAATGGGAGATGATTCCTTAAACCACTGTACTGTCATATGCACAGAGCACAGTTGTCTTGTACACCAGATTCTTACAGGTAAAACAATTGGTTAGAAGAAAGTAAGGGGTTTTGTTTAAACTGATCAGTAACAATCTGAGGGCACTGGGTGTTAAAATCACAGCTGCGTCAGGTGTACGATAGATTAGATTAGATTAGATTAGATTTACTTTAGCCATGACACTTGAGCTGAAACTTTGAGCCAGCCTGCGCCACTCGCAAGCTATGAGGGTTTCATCTTATCAAACATTTCTCTTTTTTCTTTTTTGGTTTTAGTGTGTTATTGTTGTCGATCAATTTCAGTGACAAATATGAACGTTAATGTTGCTTGTCCTGTCCTTGATGTCATTATCCAAATACAGATGTGATATTTTAGTGCTCGGGAGCTGTAAATTGTACCCAAGAAGCTCTTCAAGCTGTGTGAAAGAACTCGTTCATATGTGTACTTACGGGTTATGTATGATAAATTGTAAGGAAAAACAAGATTGTTCATAGAAAACCTTTTACACTCGAGGCTTTGGCCACTCTAGACACTTTGTTAGGAGGATAAATTCATGTTGGATTTGTCTTTTTATTGATGATAGTTAAGATATGGTCAATGGTCAAAAAAATGCAAGTGATCTCAGAATTTTTTCATGTAATCTATGTACAAAATGGATTACTATCATTGTTTTTTGTGTATATTATAGCATCCTGGAGCATTATGGTGTTCACATGCCTAATGAGTGAATAGCAAATATCTCCAGACTTTTTCAGCATTCCATTTGTTTACTGCAAGCTGATTATTACAACATAATTGTTTGAGTATTATTGAGTATTAACATGGTGTTGCTGTAAGATCTATACAGCTCGCTGCACACTGCAAAACACAGTACGAGCAGCTGGAAGCAATTGCTTGATGGTCCGGTTCACTACTCACACTGTAAGAAACCAAAGCTAACAACAACCGGATAAATAATACTGCATGGAAAACTGAACTGTGTTTACAGTAGCGGGTAGCTTTTCTGTCCTGCAGCAGCCATCCAGCTAATGTGAAAGGCAAACACATTCCAGCAGCAGTGGTCACGCTGCAGACACCGGCCGTGTGAAACAGCTTCCAGGTTTGACTAGACAACTATGTCAGACCACAGATAACCAAATACAGAGGTAGACTGGATTGGACAGGCCTGTTTTTGACTTTGACAAGTAATAAGATAAGTTAAGTTACTGATAGGTTACTGTAAAAACCACCTACTGACAGAGGTAGTCACATCATTGCATACAAATCTATTGACAAGATTGTAGACAAAACAAGGAATGGTGTCAAGAGACTTTGTGACACAGTTGACAATGGATGGTATGGGTAATACAGATGTCCTGGCTTGCCGGTATGCATTTCATCTTTGTTAGAACCTCTTAAACTCAGCCACACAATCAGACTTTATCCTTACTATGGTGTACTGTTCAGGTTTCAGGTTTTGTACAATTTAATGCTGAGACAATTTACCTGTTTAAGGGCTGAAATTCTTCTTCAGGTATGAACTTTTTAATTACTGTAAGATGGCCTACAGTGTCACTAATTAATCTCCATTGGCATATCATGCATAACGTGAATTTATCAAAACCACAGTTGGGAGCAGGGCACCAAAAATGGAGACTGTGCCCCAAACATAGGGATGTCTGATCAACTCAGTGTCTCTGTCCTCACCCCTTCATTTTTTCGAGATAGTTAAAACAACAATAACACTGTGGCATGGCAGAAAGGAGCCTAGTCAGCACATATCAATAAACCCTACGGTAATCAAAGCTATGTTACGACAGCAAAATGTTTTCAATGGACAATAAGAGACTTCAAAGCTGTAAAATGGCTCATTTCATGCTCCACTCAGCTGCCGGGAAAAATAAATAAATAATATAAATAAATATTTTCAAAATAATGATAGTAAGTATAGTATCATATTCCAACCAAAGTTGGCACAGCACGTCAGAGCACCTGACAGGAGCAGGAGGCTCATAAATGCTTGAACTCTTTGACATCAGAGTGCATTCCATACCTGAAGACGCAACAAGAATTTGAAGCCTTTTGCTCTGAGGGTTTATGCACACTTTAGACACTCCTATTCACCTAAGCTGCATGTCTTTGGAGGGGGGAGGAAACCGGAGTACCCGGAGGAACCCCACGCAGACACAGGGAGAACACTCCCCGCAGAGAGGGGCAGGGATACGCGGCATAGATAATGGAGGAATGGAATAAAAAAAAGAGATGGGTTTGAAGCGCCGTCATGCAAAAATATCCTACAGCAGAAATACGTTTAATAACATGTGAAATACGTGTGTGTTTGGGGGTGAGCTCCTGACCACGCCCCCGTGCACGTGCCTCCGCCCCACTCGTGTCGGTCCATGCTGGTGTGGAACCTAAAGGCGGAAACGCAGCAATACATGGACTGAATCGTTACCGAGTCATTTCACCTGCAGAATCACAACTAACCGCCAGTGACCGCTGTTATTATTTGATTGTAGAGTGACAATAATGTGCAATGACAGGCGTGTGTTCGCCTCTTCCTTGTCCCCGCCCACCAGCGTGTTTGGGTGCTGTGGAAGAACAGGCCACGCCCTCTGTTCTCTCTTTGTACTGTGGAAGCTGGAACATTTTGTTTACGGAGACAAATTAGTTCTCTCAGCCGAACAGCCTGTCCCATTTCACACTGTCAACGGGGGAACTACCGAATTACTGCCCGAATTACGTTCAGCACCTCCGAACAACGAAGGGCGTCAGACTTCATTATTTTGAATTGAAGTTATGAACGATAAACACCGTATCCCTCCATGCTTACTTTCAACCAAAAAGAAGTTATGGATATTCGCGACGGGAAGAAGAAGAGAAAGGTAAGCGGTGGCGTGCGGGGCTGTCGGCGTAACCTCGTCGGGAAGATGAAGAGGGAGACGGTCAAAGTTCTCCACACGCTCACGGTGAAAGATAACAACAGGAAAAAGGAGCCCACGAAGACGGAGAACGACGACGATGAGTGTTTCTCCATCGGCTTCCTGCGAAACGACCGCCTGGAGCCGTCCGTGCAGCAGGCGCCCCGGTACAGCCTGATCCGGGAGGTCGGCCGGGGAAGCTACGGGGTGGTGTACGAGGCTATAGCCCGAAAAACAGGCAGCAAGGTGGCCGTGAAGAGGCTCCCGTGCGAGGCTCCGGAAAACGTCGAGCTCGCCCTGGCCGAGTTCTGGGCCTTGACCAGTCTGGAGAACCGACACCAAAATGTGGTCCAGCTGGAGGAGTGCGTCCTGCAGAGGAAGGGCCTGGCCCAGAAGATGAGCCACGGCAACAAGAGATCCAGACAGTACCTGAGGCTGGTGGAGACCTCACTCAAAGGTACACAACACACACAGCCTCTGTGAGAGAGGAGAGAGAACCTTTATGGAAACACCACGGCACTCAGTCCAAAACAGCACAAACACACACGCTGTTTGTGTGTGGAAACCAGCAATACTAAATATAACAAATACACAATAATCCCATGGTGACACTTTCAGTCTGTTTTATGAGTAGAGATCTATAAGGTGAATTTATTATTAATAATAATAATAATAATAATAATAATAATATTCAAAGCAAGCGTAGCTCTTAGTTCTTCCTTTGCTGTCTGTGCTTTAAGTTAACTTGGGTTTTTTTTCTCATAGATGAAATGTTGTTGATTTGAATGAAAAGTTTGTGGTGTGTAAACTCTGGAAGAATTGTTTGGAATTAGTGAGTGAGTGAGTGAAGTTGGAACGATTCCCTCGTCAGCAGTATTTATTGTATACTGCCGATGCCTTCCCCATATGTTGCCTCCAGCGGTGAGAGAACACTGTGTATCTACACACACGTCAGAGAACACTGTGTATCTACACACACGTAAGAGAACACTGTGTACCATTTGGCGGTAATAAAGCCCATCGCTCCACGAATTAACTGACACACTCCAACGAAAAATTTGAATGAAACTTCATCATCTCGTTTGAAATATAGTAAAGTAAAACTATAATCCCACGTTTTTCCCTCCATGTTTATGTTTGTGTGGTTATGTAATGAAACCAATTTGACCTACTTCTGGCATGCTTTTTTTGTCACTGCCTATCAAGCTCGACAGATAGCAGCTGTCATTTTTACTGTGATTATTATGATTTGTTTTCATGGCCAACGTTGACTTATTATTGTCAGCATGTTATGATAAAATCCAGGATTAATGTACACACTTTGCTTTTTGTCCTTTAGAAGTCTGTTATGTAACTGACACCATTCAAGCATCATCATTCCATTAAATATGAATGTGTGCTTATGTGTTTTGCGACCACTGTGTGTGTGTGTGTGTGTATGTGTCTGTGTTGAAGTATAACTTGTTTTTAACCTAATTTACAACTGCATAAAGCTCAGCAATACAAATGGTGATGATGGTCAATGCTTACTCCATCTTTGGAAAAAGTTTTAGGTTTTACATCCAAGTGAAGTTGTGAGACCATAAAACAGAACACAGATGTCTTTCAGTCATTGTATTCATTTTATTCACTTTGTAAAAAGTTTGAAGTGCAAAAATAAGATGTTTACTATATTTTGTCTTGCTCCTTACTGTGTCATAGTGAAGCCTTTTTAAAGTGAAAGCAGCGATTTGTGAGTTTTTAGTGAAAACAGCTGTTTGCCTGTCTGTACTTGTCTGAGATTCCTTTATATGATTTGGTCATTGTTGTTGCCTTAAACCTTGGACAGAATGTTGTGCACATGAAGTTTTTCTGTACTATTTGTTATTAATGACGTGATGTCTGCCATGTTCTAGGGGAGCGCATCCTGGGTTTCTCAGAGGAGCCATGCTACCTGTGGTTTGTCATGGAGTTTTGTGAGGGTGGAGACCTCAACCAGTACATCCTGTCTCGCCGGCCTGATCCCCAGACCAACAGGAGTTTCATGCGGCAGCTGACCAGCGCTGTGGCTTTCCTGCACAAGAACAACATTGTTCATCGTGATCTCAAGCCAGACAACATACTGATTTCACAAAAATCTGGTTCACCTGTTCTAAAAGTGGCAGACTTTGGCCTCAGTAAGGTCTGTGCCGCTCTCAGTTCCACTGGGAAAAATGGGGAAGAAAACCCTGTAGAAAGTGCAGGTGGAAAGGGCAGCATACAGAGTAATATGGTCAACATCAACAAGTTCTGGTTGTCGTCAGCCTGTGGCTCTGACTTCTACATGGCTCCCGAGGTTTGGGAGGGCCACTACACAGCCAAGGCTGATATTTTTGCCCTGGGTATCATCATCTGGGCAATGATAGAGCGGATCACATTTATTGATGCAGAGTCTAAACGTGAACTGCTGGGCACTTACATTCGGCAAGGTACAGAGATCGTACCTGTTGGGGAGGCACTATTGGAAAACCCTAAGATGGTTCTTCACATCCCTCAGAAAGCCAGAAGCTCAATGTCTGAAGGAGTGAAGAAGCTCCTCCAGGACATGCTATCAGTGAATCCTCAGGACCGACCAGATGCTTTCCAGTTGGAAGTGCGGATGGACCAAGTTACGTGTGCTGCATGACAGACCTCATTTATCCCACTGCTTTCATTTTGACCCTTATCAGTCAAAGAAGGGACCACTTTCCATTCCAGGTAAGCTGCATTCTGATACGTTCATATTCTCAGTCACAAACAAATCTTTCACTGAGTAATGCAACTAATGCTGGCTATGCAAACCTGCAGACTGAAATAACTGGCCTGCAGTGAACATTGACCTTTGCTAACCCTTGGTTCAGAACAGGTAATCCTCCTTTCAGCTGACACATGGAGCCTTTCCTCGCCCTACTTTCAGGCTGAGATGTCTCTCATTCATAAATTACTGGCTGTGTGCCTGTGTTGAAGTTTGCCAATAGCCAGGTCAACGTTGGGTCAGGTCAGGGGAGATAGTTAGGTAATCACTAAGGTAAAGTATTAAATATGTAAACATGAGCTTAATTAAAAATGATACTTGACCCAAATTTGAATGTTTTCGTTTCCATTATCTGAAACCAGCAGAAAGTTCATGGTAATCTGTTGAGACAAAATCTATCTATGTCTATGTAAAAAATATCCTCAAAATTATGAATCCCTTCCTTGCAGACATGCCTCTGTCATGGGATGTTTCTGCAAATGTGTTTTCCAGGTAGAGCTTACTTTAGCTACATAATACTGAAAAGAGCCTCTTGGGGCTGACACATACAGCAGAAGAATATGAAAAATCCTGTTTGCCATTTCTCTTCTAAAATTCTACATTATTAAGATTTTAAGACTTCATTAACATCAAGTTCCAATCAGTATAACTGATTCCTCTCTGGGCCATGCCCCATTCAAAAAAACTAAGCAATGGACATGAAAATAGAACCACACTGGCAGAAGTAATTAGTTAACAAAGTCCTGCCCCTTAGTGACAACACCAATAAAGCACACAGTAGAAAATTACTCCTCCTCCATCCATCATGACAGTGACAGACAATGAAGTTTATTAATTAGAGTGGAAACTAATTGTTCATTGACCCCACCCCCGGCCCCAGTCAGGTTGACTCCATTCACTGTCACTAATTTTGGCTTTTTGTTAGACATTGAAGCTGTCTGCTGCTTTAACCATGCTGTTAAGACGGTGCAGTATAGAGGCAGACGCTGTACGTTATATTAATCTTTTGAACCACTGGGGATTGTGTGTTATGCAAGTAGCCCGTGTCCTGCACTGGTTCAGTCAGAGAACCAGTTAGCAAGAGAGGATTAGTGGCTGCAAAGATAGAAAACCTCAGCTGCATAACCCTGTGTTAAATAGTAGTGAGTAAATATCGCTGACGACAGTGGTGACGTCTTCAGGTCTTTCAGTGCTGTCACATGATTTACGCAGAGTGAAACCTGGATGACAATACATAAGAACTTTCAGATTGGAGCAGATGTATAAACTTTGAAAAAGTCCACATATTAACACAGACAAAGCTAAATGTCACACTTTCATGAAAGATTTGTGCTTTTTGAATTAAGCTTTAAAGTGAACAACTGCATTTATTCTTTAAGTTTGTTCTATGCATTACACACTTAGGGACTGTGCAGTTATGTGAAGTGTTTTAACATTATTGTGATAGCACCTCTGTTATGGAGTGGTTCTGTTAAATTGTAAATAAATACAGACAAGGAGAGTATCCTTCCTATCTAGTGTGGTCCTGCCTTGTAGAGCAGAACAGAGCAGAGTTTTGCTGCTAGACATGCAGAGATATGTTTCTTGTCAGGGGGAATGTGTAATATTTTTAGGTACACACAAAGTACATCAGGAGTTAGTTCTACTCAGCACCAGCTGTCCAGACTCTAAAAACCACTCAAAAATACATCTTGTGTCAAATCCTCCTGTAACAATAACTATGACACAGAATAAAGACAATGTCCTTTGTTTTGAATATTTTGTAACGTGTTAAGAACACGTTACCGTTACACTTCTGCAGTCCATCTGTGCATTTGCCTTTTACGTGTTACATTTAACTCGTTAATTGGTCTAAAACTGTTTCGCTCAGTGCCTGACTGTCCCGTCATAGCACTAACACTAACATGTGTATATGTATTAGCACACATTACGTCAAAGGTAAGAGCAACATTACTTATATCAGCTAGAAGAGTTGAAATCCTAAATTTCCAACAAAATTTGAACTAACGTTGTTCCCAAATCCCTCAGGCAAGTGGCTGGCATTAACAATGCTTGTCATCCAGACAAATTACTAAACTCTTTTCATGGATCTTACGCCACAAATCTCACTTTTGGTGAACATAATCAAACAGGACTTTATAGAGAACAAATTTCATATATAATTGAGCGTTTTTACTGTCTTTACCTCATTCTTCCTGTGTTTTTGTCTGTTTGGTTCTTCATTTCCTGTGAGACCTTCCTCCACTACCTGTACAGCCAGTCAGTCAACAGTAGCATTCTTCTTACTTGCCCCTGTGCAACAATAGGGCTGATCCAAGTATTGTTTTAAGAATTTAAATATTCGGCTTCTTGTCCAAAACTTTAAGCTTGATAACCAAGTAGTAGTTGTTGCATTTTTTTTTTTCATTATTATTTCCAGCTTTGTGTGCTTAGTTTTGTATTTTCTGCCTCCTGGAGCGTAGAATCAAAGCTTCTAACCCCGAGAGCCAATGAGCTCTTTGTCTTGATAAACATGACTTGAGATAGGCCAGCAAACTCATCAGTTAGGCAGGGACTGTAGCCAATCAGCTGCTGTTTACATCACGGCAGCATCAGACAGACACAGAGCAGAAAGGAGGATTTCCCCTCCACTTTGCATGTGCGGGGTGAAAAAAATGATGATCTGCAATATATAGAGTGATAGAAAAAAGTGTTTTCGAATCACTGAAATGTTTCAGGACAAAGGAGGAAAAGGGAGTGAATGTCTTCTTTCAGCGTTTGTGTCTGTCCATTGGATTCGGTGCCTGCCACCGTTGCATCGCACATCATGTATGAGTGACAGTAATTTTTTACTTGGAGTACCAATGTAACATATGAATATTTGAATACTCACGGTAGGAACGAGCCCTATGAGATACTGAATGACTATGTTTCAGATGGTAACATCCCCATCAAATATCTGTTGTCAGCATCTTAATTCCAAACATACGATATCAATAAACCTACATATGTTGGCCCTGCTTTGTGTGATATTACCCGTGTCTGCCCCATCCTCCCTGCCCCCCTCTCCCTCTCCTGGTTGAGGGCTTATGGAGGCTTGTGTCAGGAACATTTTGTCCTCACGTCAGCTGCCAGCCGTGCACTGCCTCCCTCTGCCGCTTCCCGCCCCCCTTCACATATAGCGCTTTACAAACTCAAGAGTCCTATTTGGTTTCATTGACAGCATGAACAGCATTTTTTTTTGTCCTCATATTTCATGATCGTCTTCCACGCGTGTTCTATAATAAAACAATCCCGTCTCATTAAAGTAGGCAGAAGCAGCATTCCGGTTTACAACAGGAACTGAGGTCCTGAGCTCGCCGTGTCTTCCCTGAGGGAAGTGTGGCTGTTTTTGAACATTGCGTTCAGTATGGTCGGTATGTACTTTATAGGGTTAGTTGGTTGGGGAAATGCCAGCGAGTGTGGCTTATTTTGCTTGGGTTTGGGCTTGAGTATGATGAGCGCCTTGGTATAATTATGTAACATGGTCGTTGCTGCATGACCGCAGTCAACATATGGAAAGAAGTGAGGCTTCAGCCTCTGAGAAGGAACTAATAAAAGTCACTCAGGGGCCTTCAGGGATTAGAGCAGGAACAGCAAGTACAAGCTTTAAGGCAAATTCTTCAAGCTTATATTGTATTGTTCTGTTTTCCTCAGCGTAAGAATTTGAGTAAATAAATGTTTGACGAGTGTACAAGTTGTGTTTGTGAACACAGCGGCCCTGAACCAGCTCAGGGGAGGGCGTGCTGCTCGTTTGCTCCCCACAGACGGACCTGCGAAAATATGTGAGACAAAGAAAGCTTGGAGGGTTTGTGGCATGGTGGTTAGCACTGTCGCCTCACAGCAAGCTAGTTTGAGTCCCAGGCCAACCCTGGTCCTCTCTGTGTGGAGTTTGCACGTTCTCCTCGTGTCTGCATGGGTTTGCTCCCACCTCCAAAGACATGTAGAATTGGAGTATCTTAATTGCCCATAAGTGTGAATGGGATTGTGATTGAGTTTTTATTGAGTGTTTATGTGTCAGCACTGTGATGGACTTGTCCAGGGTGAACCCTTCCTTTTGCCCAATGACCGCTGCGATAGGCACCAGCCCAGCCGTGACCCTGACTCTGACAAGTGGGACAGATAAAGAATGAATGGAATAACTTAACAGGAAGTCCCATCGTGAGGTCTTCAATTGCTATTTTTTCACATTTGTAACATACAAAAACCTCAAGAGTAAACAGTTGTAAATTCTTACTGTGTACTCAGGTATGGAATGCACTCTGAGGTCAGAAAGTTCAAGGTGGGAGAATATGTTAGTGGTTCCTGCACAGAAAATAGTTCATTTGCTCCCACAATTTCCACATTTGTTCACATTCCATTATTTTGTTAAGCTAAAGAGCAACCAACTGCTATCAACAAGAGAACTTTACTGTGAATAGCATAAACAAAGTCATCTGTATCTGTAGCTCCTCCCCCCTGCCTCTCCCCTCTCAGCGTCTCCCAGGCTGCTTGCTGCCCCACTTATGTTCATAACATGCTGTGAGCTTATGCAACCTATGGAGAGAACAATAAACTGCTGCTAGCCACTGGGCTATTATTAGATTGTGACACTAAATAAAACGTTCAATACATGCAGCTCTTGGGTTTTCATGCATTTTTCTTGAATTGTATTGCTAATAATGCACCTGAATGTTTTTGTGGCTTAGTGAGGGTCAGAGGTGGTTCGGTGGACTGTCAATCTTTGTGATGTCGGGATAGTTCACAGATGAACTGCAGAGGTTTAACAGTGAGCTGGAAGAAAAACGTTAAACTTTAACAAACTACCAACCACATTTTTGCATTTCATTTGTTTGGAAATACAATTTTTTTTTAAAAGTCCTCCTTCTCATGAAACATTTTCCATTTGTGTAACAACTGTCTTATTATTATTATTATTACTACAATATTTATCATTGTATTAATTGTTATTGGTATTTTATTTGTATTTTTTTGTCTCTGAATTACAGACAACTTGGACAATTTTTGTTTTGATGCTTTGTCTTTATTGTTGGTCTACATTGACCTTTTGACCCTCCTCTCTGTCTGCAGATTTGTTTACTACATGATGTGGAGTCCAGGAAATACTAAACTGTGAAGAAAACCTGCATAACTGCAATTTCACCAGCTGATCCAAGGATGGATCAGGAATCCAAACCAGGCCATTACTGTACTCTTCATCCACTTACAATCATCATCACCAAGACTCTTTTATTCCCATTAGCCATAATGTTGGCTTGCTCTCTTTGAACTTTGTATTGTACTATTGTACTGTGTAGCGTAATCTGTGGCCCAGGTTACCACATTATGGATACTGTGAATAAAAGCAAAGCTAGCAAAGCATAGGTCTTCTGTGCAGGGAAGACTCATTAAGGAATCGGTTTGTAAAGCAGTCCTCCTCGCACATACGTGCCTTAAAGACTTCTCACACCAAGTGCGATTGGACCTTCACACAGTGGAAGCTCACGCATCAAAGTGGACATTTTTGCGCAGCAAGAAAAACTGAGGATCAATGAAAGTCAGACATGTATTTTGTCTGCTTGCTTTATTTACGATGACTTCTGAACCGGCACTGGTATCTGACTCCCGTGTATCTATATTTAGCTCAGTCAGTAGATGGTCAGGATCTTAGGGTCCGTTTTTGGGATGAAGTTTGTCTTTGGGCATTGCCTTTTCCATCTGCTTCACACTGAAGTGCTGATGATTAAGTTGCAGTTTTGTACATTTATCCTATGCTTGAAATATGTTACATTATTTATCCTTCAGCACATCAAGTTCACAATCTTGACTTGCTCCATGTATTTGACAGAACAAAGGCATGGGAGATGGCTCATGGGCCAGATATTTCAACTTTATCAATGTTAGTTGAGGTTTATGGTAAATTTGGTGCAAATACAGCCGGTTTGGGAGCTTGTGGAGTCAGGGTACAGGTGCTGGTTCAGGGGATGCAGTCTTTTATTTAAGTCACAGCAAAATGACCCCTGCAGGGTCATTCTTATCTACCGTATCTGAACAGCCAACATAGAAGACATCCTCAGCAACATTTTTACACAAGTACAGAAAACCACTGTTTAACATGCGTGCGTCATCATCGTCACACATTTCCACAGGCAGATGTCATCGACGCGCAGTGAAGCTTCCAGCGTGAGCCAATTTTCAAAACAGAAAAAAAAAACAGAAGAGGAGAGGTGACACGCGTTAGTAAAAATAACACATGACTGTGACGTTTAATGCTAAGTATCAAGACCTTCAGAACATCTTGGGCAGTAGTGAAGCTATTCTGATGTATATTACAGTAGGAATGACATACACACTCATTAAAATTAAGGATGGGTTATATTATTGGCTTTGGGTCCTGAACCCACACTAGTACCTCAACTCTGTAAGTTTTATTACCAGGCCATGCCTTACAGTAATTCATAATTATTTTGGTCCCATGCTTTACCAAGTGACTATTTTTATTAGCACTGTATGTCACATCTCTTCCTCTGTAGTTCAATTGGTTTGTTTTGTTGTTGTTTATTTTTTAGAATTACATTTTGTCCCAAATTGTTTCACATGAACTGATGTTTGTTGTGAAGAGCAGACAGAGATTCACACACTTTTCTCCAGTTTAACGATTCTGATTGTTGCTTTGCCGTTACTTTGAGTATATTATCTTTGACTATTATTGTGACTTAAATGAAGATCGGCGTACATTTGATGAATACCTAATACAAAATTGCAAGTATTTTCAAAGGGATAACTAATTTTATTCTTGAGCACAGTGTGGGAAGGTGTAGGATTGTTTTTTGAAGACACATCAACCCATATTTTTTGCCACAGTGGACAAAGTTTTGCTATAATAAAAGTTTGAATAAATTATAGATAATGAATATAAGGTGCTGACTTGCTTATAATCTCAGTCTGCCTGTTAGCGTATATTTTGTGAGATGGATAAAGACGCATTGCGCACACTTAATTCAGTCTGAATTAATCCTGCTGGTTCTAGAGTTGGTAGCCCTACATTTTGGATATCACAATTAGAAAGTCTGTCAGTATTTGCGCAAAATTTACACATTCGTATTTGACAAATCCACATTGGCTGCTGCAAAAGTACAAGATGGCTTTTCTACCTGAAGCAAATACGCTACGTTCACATTCAAGTCATTGTTTGGTCATCGCACCCCAGTAAAAGTAAACATAGAGGACAGCTACGAAGGTGGAACGTGTCGGTGGAAAGTCAAAGAGCTACGTTTGTTATATCAGACATATGGAGAAGCTCATACACAAGCCAGGGCTTCAACCTTTAATTCAAGAGTGCTGTTCAAGACTCAACTCAAAACATGCCAAGACTGAGGTTTTGTTTTTAGAAATGTACCTTAGCAATGACGTCCTATTGCAAAAGGTTGGTAACGTCACATCAAACTCTTATCCAAATTGGAAGGAATATATTGCAGCCTAGCAGTTTTCAGTTGTTTGAGAAAAGGCCGAGCAGTGTCCATTTTTGTCATTCCACCGTTACACAAATGAAGCTTTTTGTCCTTCATGAGCACATTCCACAACCAATACATATCAGATCAGAACAGATCTGACTAAACGAAACAGAGCTGAGTGTGAGGACCTGTAATGTGAACGTGGCGGAGGAGGCCAAGCATTCTGTATGTTGCTGTAGCAGATTTTATTTTTTAGCTGTGTGAGCCTAACAGCCAAATTTGCACCTTGAAGACGCAGGCATTTCAGTTTACTGTGCACTGTAAATGATATGATTCTGTCATAAGCTTTCTCATTGTCTTTATGTACTCATGAGTCCAAAGAATGCTTCTTACACAATCTAGATAAACATTTTGTTAAAATTGCTAAACCCAACCATTTTTGCTATGAATTCAGATTTGACCTTTGGATTTGTGTTAATTTTATGCAGATATTTGACCTGTTTGTGCTTAATATTTTCCAACCTTGATGTTTAAACTTGGATGAGAGTGTTTGCAGATTTTGTACTGAATGTTTCTATTTTGACGTTGTGTGTGACATGTTATGGACTCCCAAAAAACAGAAATATTTTTTCACATCTGGAGTTAAACCTTTTGTTACATTGTGTATTTTTATTTGGTTCGGTTATACATTGGAGGGAGCAAAACATGTTTGACGTGGGTGTTACCTGATTGGTTGTGGCTTTGAGCGCTGTCATTCATTATTTCACAAAATGTTTCCACGCATTCACTGGGTTGTGACGTCATTGCTCCTCTTATGGCATGACACCCAGTTGGTGACAATGATAATGGTGATGATGATGATGATGATGGGGCAACTGTACAAACATCTGTACAGATGTTTGAGCTATTACAATGAGGTAAAAAATATCATCCAGTCCAAATAAACACACATTTTGAGGAAAATACCATTTTGCTTCACGAAGTAACATGAAGATTTTCAAATGTTCCAGACAGAAATCAGCTCTCTTCTGCAAATGAACTGAAACCGGGTTCAGTTTGAAGTGGACCAAGACCTCAGAGTGTTGGTAGCTGCGAAAACAAACCTAACTGTAGAATGTTGGTGCACACTAACCAAGCTAGATGTGAAAAGCATCCTTAAAACAGTTTGATTCCTTTAGCCATTTCCTTTTCCGCTTTTAAAGATTCACATTACACATTTGAAAGCTGTCTGTGGATGGCTACAGTGTCATTTGATTTGGATAATTGTACAGATTTACCCTAATAATCATTTGTAGTGTGATCATGATCTGCATGAGTTCTGAACCAACATCAGCGTGGGTTGAGGTTATTGCCAATAAACTACACCTTTTTTTTATGAAACGTTATTAACATATCAGTCTTAAGTCAAATGTGTTCCGATGAACCTGTTGATGGTTAGCATGTGGATATACTCAGTCAGCACTCCATTCTCATGTTCTCTAAGCAGAACACATTGCATTAAACAACATGTGAGTTGCTTTCTGAATCTTGAAAGATGTTGTCTGTTTCCATCACTTGTATCTTTTCTTTATGTCTTAGTCCCTCCCACTAAAGATGTAAGGAAAAGATGCATGTTAAAGACATGCTAAACAGCTTAAGAGAAATGAAAGTTCCTTCACCTGTCATTATTACTCACTATCTTTTAATATAATACTCACAAGCATTCATACAAACCACAATATGACTGTAAATTTGACAGATCCAAGTCATTCGTCATTTAATGTTGTAATGTATTTCACATGTTGACACTGTTAAACTATAATGTTTATCATCAGCTGCAGTCATTCATCTGTGATCTTCTCAGGATTTATTATTAAACCGATTGTATTGTTAAACAGATCCTTACCACAGGTTGCAGTGATTTTGTGTCAAAGACAGATCTGAGATCAGATCTACACAACAGATATTTTAACCCACTGATGACAGAAGTAAAATCATGGGTTTTTGCTGTGGTTTGTTTGATCCCACCTTTCTACACCAACAACACGTCTGAGAATTCTCTTAATGTACTCGGACTGCTGTGGTCACACCTGAAACATCGCCTTCACTCACCTGGCAGTCTCTGCATTCTCTCTCCTGTCATGATTCCACAATAAAACACTATGCAAAAGGTTTCACTTCGTCCCAATAAACAAACTTCAATTGTAATTGAAACAATGTAATGTATTAAAATTCTTTTTTTAGCACATATATTTAAATGTGCTATGAAGGGTTTTTTCAGATGTTTTGTAAAATACAAACAGGTTTGTTCATCATTCAGCTGGCAGGAGCCATTACACATTATGCGAGCATTGCCCTTTTTTGTTAATAAATGATCAAAACTATGACCATTCTGTCGGGATTTTTTTCAAACATCAAATTGGTCCTGTTTCCTCTAAGGGTCCCCATGTAGGATCAAATTGGCAGAGTCCTTAGAGATAAGTATTTATTGATAATATGATTGATCAAAATGTGTGTGAAAATATTTTAACAAACAGTTCTGGGTTTGAGGTCGAGGTCAACTGAACAGAACAACGAATGAACTGAAATGCAAACAGACCTCACAAACAATGTACATTAGGAGTATCTATTCTGGTGGACAAAACCATTTACACACCAGGCAACACCAAGACCAAACAAATCCAACGCACCAAAATAACTACAACACAACACATTGCAACTCAACTTCAACTAATTGATAAACTTTAACAGACTAAATTGTTCTCTCCTGTAGCATGAGCATGATGGCTAACACACTGTGTCAGCAATCAGTCAGAGGCAACAATAATATCATTCAAACCAAGCCACCAAAGATAACGTAAACATTTGAAAATCATATGTGACATAGAGGTGCTTCAACGAACGAGAGTGCAAACACAAGGAAGATGCCTGTGTGAGTGTGTGTGTGTGTTCTTGGCTCTTGTGCTCAGTTGGGGACACTGTGTGCTTAATGTGCACCCAGCTGAGTGCAGAAACAGCAGGGGCGGGGGGGCATTACCAGTGAAATGGAGCCAAGTGTTTCTGTGTGTGTGTGTGTGAGGGGAGGGGGCAAATAATTTCAGCACCAAGAATTCAACAACTGTCCATGAAAATAAATGAATTCATAGAATAAAAAATGCATGCTTTACATTAAATTTTACACATATAATATTGTGCTAAAGTCTTGGTCCACCACTATTAAGCCCGGTGTTATGGACCTTTTTCCCAGCAGTCATTCTGACAGTAAATAGTGATGAAAGTAAGACAAATACAGGTGTTAGCAATGACATAAATCAAGGTTCCATTCCATTCAGGTTGAAGAGAGCCTGGTTCCTGATATTAATCAAGTGTAAAGGAAGGTCACACTAAATACTTTAGCCTGTAGAAGCTGTACTTTTCTGATTTTTTACTGTTTTTAATACTGCATACACATTCCCTGTATTTTCTGGTTGTATTCTAATAAAGAGATAGATAGTATTGCTAAAACAACAAATCTAATGGGGGCCTAAGACTTTTGCACAACACTGTATGTCTTTATATGTGTTTGCTTACATGTATTAGATTCAGTACTCCCTTCCTGTGGCCTTGTGGTGGCGGATGGACCTGCGAGTTTCAGTGATTCCCAAATGTTGACTCACAAGCTCCTGATTGGCGGCCTGCACAGTTGGAGTTGGAGTCCGAGTAGATGAGAGGGTCGACTCAATCGTGCCTACGAGTTGCAGAGAGGAAAAATTCTACTGTTGTCTGTGTTTAGGCACCTAACAACAGTTCAGAGTATCCAGCCTGCTCAGAGAAGACGGGAGGGGTTCAGGAGTCGGCTACCAGACAGACTTGGTAAACCCATACTTGTAGTGAGGGTTTGTTTGGAACCACTGCTGGGGGAACCTGTCAGATTGACAGCACTGACTTTGTAGTGGAAGTTGTACAAACTTTTGCTATCTGAAATATAAAATTGATGGGCATAATCTGTGAGGATGATTCATGTGAATGCATTAAAACCACATAAGTCCAGCAGGATTCACAGACAGAAGGGCTGACAGTGCAGCATGAGATGGGGCCCTGAAGACAGACATCCTACAGTCACACAGAGAGAAGACAATTCAGTCTTTGTGCAGATAGACCATTAAATTTTAACAGTAAAAAACTTAGTTTAATATTCACATTCACAGCATATTCTGCTTTCCAGCCACTAAATATTTTATGGGAGAAGGTTATACCAGCCTGGTGAGATTTGGGACATCGATTAAGTGTCATATGTACACGTAGAAAAAAAAAAATGTTTTCACTACATAGTTCAATCAGAAACAAGCCAATATCTGAAAATCTGAAAATCTGAATTCTTAAGATCCAACAAACTGTATGAGCTATTACAATACTTACTATGGCAAACCATATGATAATATACATTGGTTGCCATTTAATAACATGGCAGAATGGAACTGAATGTGACATTAGAAACAAACTCGTAAAAACGCATACTTTGTTCTTTGTTGCTGAGAGAAGCAAACCCAAAAATAAACACAGCCTGAAATGATTTCTGACCTTCAAGTGTACTCCATTAGGCTCTGTCCTTTCAACTGTGTGTTCATTTATGATGATTAAAAGACTTTGTGATTGATTCTCTGCTGTCTGGACATCTTAAGAAACAAACATAATGTGTTATTTTATATGGTTGGTGTGAAAATTAATGGGCCTAATGGCCTCTCCCTTTCTGTTTAGACTTCAGCTCCTTCCAAAAAGAATTGAACCGGCCCAGTACCTTTATGTTTTTTGAAAAGAGTGTCTGTGCTAAATGGCAGCATCAAGATGTTCTAAGTAAGCCTTTAATTCAGCATTTTCTAAAGGGTGACAGTCCAGGTAGTGACTTGTCCTATGAGAGTTCCTTTTTCTTCTTAGTTTGGCTTTGATCCCTGGTTGTGTCTGTCTTAAATGTCAGCTTCAACCTTTTGTGCAGAAAGTAGAACAGCGTTGCATCTGGTTGAGCCGTCCTGCATTTGTACAGATTTTATTCAAGATTCAAATGTTTTCGTTTTCAACGTACAGTGAATAGCCTGACTGGATGGTTCCCATGTGCCTATGATAAAAATATATACAAAAATCAAGCAACAATTATTAAATCAATTGAAAATTAACCGAGGAATAGGGATTTTAAAAATCCAGTATGTAAATGATAGACAGATATTAAAGTACACAGAAGAGGGAGTCCAGCACAGAAATATAAATGATTCACATTTTCAGAAATGTGCAAAATGCATGCCTAAAATAATTCATTATTTAACATGGCTATGAGGCTCCTGTCAATCACTACCTCTCTCTCCCCTGCCTTTTGTATTTTTTTTCTCCCAGCAGTACATATCTAATCTTTTTCTGCTCTCCAACTATACTTCCCAGAGTCGTTTCCTGTCGTCTGCTTCCAGTTTTTAATCAATGGAACAATGCACCCCCGGCTGCTCAAATACTTTGTTTCATGGTTCAGGTGCTAACTCCTGTCCACAAAAGTCCCAACACCACAGATTCTCTCTGTCATTGTGGCCATCCATGAGATTCAGACAGCAGATGCTCCAGCAATTTACCATTTGGACCAAATTCAATTGACACATCTGCCAGCAGCTGCTGTAACTGTTCTGGGTCCTGACGTCAAAGCCAAGCAACCAATTATAAACTCAGCTCCAATGGGATCCAGTCTCAAAGACACAGGTCAAGGGTCTTCATGGCGTCCAGGATAAATTCAGTTGCATTGGCAATCAATCAATTGTCACTTTTAATTCACCTCACTTCAGCCTCTGTCCACTTGAACTATTTCATATGTTATACTTATTTTGGACATTTTGGACATCTCCATCCAAGTATAGCTAGCACCGAATGGTCATAAGTTAGAGAAAAACATGACTGTCTATATCTGATGACACCCTGCTGTTCACTTCAGGTTTGGATCAAGTTCTGATATCGTTTCTATGATACATATCAGGCTTGGATCAGGTTTAAAATTTCACTGAACGCTGCAGTCATACCATCACATCAGTTTCCTCCAGTCTCTCATGTGATTTTATGATTCAGTTCAGGCAAATGAACTGCTAATTAGTCGAAGAAAAAACAATCAGACATATGCAGGTTGGTTACTGACGTCACATGAGTCGTATGTGTGCATATTGTGTATTTTTGTTAAAAGAGCTAAGCTAGGAGTTTCCCAGTGTTTCCCTATGCTGACTAAGCTAGCAGGTTGGAAATCAACAGTGACAACGTTCTATATCGAACACACTGTTTACTTCCCGGCCTCAATTCTTACCAATGGCAAGCCTAGACAATCCGACTAATCCTAATCCACAGCACATTAATCTGCTGTGAGAACAAGCCCTGGACACACTGTTCTTCCGCATACAGTAGCTTGGCCTGGTTTTGGCTTAGCCTGGTGATGAATGTCCAGACAAATCTTTCTGCTGAGAATGACACAGCTGCAGTCAGAAAGACGAGGTTACACACACACACACACACGTATATGTATAAATTTCAGTTTTAGTAGATAAATGTGTTCAAGACTTTTGCAATCTGCAAAATAAGCACAACCAACCATGCATGTAGTACTACGTACCTACTGTATGTATTCAGATACATCATTGGAATTATGCTTTATTGTTGCCCAAAAGGAAACAAAATGCTTAAAAATGTAAAAGACAAAGAATCACAACCATATCTTTTGTTCCTTTTATGTTTTACTACGTTAGCTGTGAATGACATATTTATTCACATCTTTTAAACAAACTTTCATGGAGGTGGGTTGCATATGTTTAAATTGTTGTAGCGTAGAGGTCAACCGTTGACCTCTAATATGACTTTGTGCATCCCAGAATACTACTTATTTGCTGTCAGTTGAGTCAATTATGTGAGGATACCAGAAGTTTGAAAGGAATGCCTGTGCAGTCAATAGAAAAAAGTTAAGCTTGAATTGAGAGTAAACATTTTTGAACTCAAAGAAACATCTTTTGATGAGCAAAAAGACAAAGGAAGTGAAAATAGGTTCAGGCTGCACGATCAAAACTCTTGATTGTGAAATCGAAACTGCCTGATGCTTGACCAAATAGGAAACAAAAATAGGAAAGCAACAAAACTTACAAAAAAAATTCAGTATTTAGTATTATATTATTTTGCTTTAGTATTATATATTTATGCAATAGACTAATATTTCTAATTGTTTTTAAATTATTTTTCTTTACTAATTGATAAGACCTTTTTTAGAAATAAAAAATTTCTTACTTGCCCAATAAAGACACAAATTTGATTCTGGAAGCTGCTGCTGAACATTATGCTAAATTATTTTCAATTATTTGAAACACTTCTCTTAAATAGTTGAAGCACTGTTGAACATTTGAAATGGACCTGTTTCTGGTGTGTTCTATTATCATACATGTATTTTACCGAATAAAATGTATATAAACACTTTCACACACACATACTTGTATATTTATTCAGTGGAATCATTATGGACTAATAAATGTTGCTGGGCTGGCAGTAGAATAATTTAAGGAAAATTTCTTGCAACCACATAATTCATATTTTAAGCGTCTTTAATCTTACTTTGACTTGTAAACATCAACAAATAATTCTCCTCTCAATTGTTTCTTTTTTGCTACCAACATAAATTTGTCCCTAATAAACGATAAATTGGCCCAGTGTGACTCTGTATCATTGCTAAATTATGAATAGATTTGAAAACTTAAATATTTTGTAGCTCTGAGGCTTTCCTGTGACACAGCTCTGTGTCTGTGTGCACGCGTGTGTTAGGCACATTCTGTTCAGGACACAATGTCCCAGCACAGGAACAGCTCAGTGTCCTCATAAGGCTCTCATCAGCAGCAGACCGGGAACAGTGCTGCCCTCTATGTGTCGTCACTGGAAGTGTCCAGACCTCTGCTTGTTGGCGATTTAATGATGACTGAAAATGGTCTGAGGGGACTGAAATATTATTTTAGTAACATATCAACATCCGTCACATTAGAGTCATATAATTAAGTTTATTTGACTGAGATTAATTCTATTAATGGATACAGTATATCATATTGTGTTGAATATAAATAATAAAAAACAAATATTGTAATTGTATCTGTTACTTACCACTTTTTACTTTAGTAATCATAATTGGTATAAACAAACACTGTATTAATTTTATGGAGACTACTGTGCTACTCCTTCTGATTTACAAACAATTTACCTTTTGTGCCTTTTTTAAATCTTATTTTCTGAAGATATTCTTCTATATTTGGGCCTTTTATATGTATAGTTTTGATAATTTCTCTTCCTCTTTCCTTCCAACTGATTAAACTTGAATAACATATTTAATACATAAAATACCCACTATATATATATGTATCATTAATTAAAAATGTCAAAATTATAAAATATCAGTAAATATTTGTTTATCCACAATGATCAAATTATATCTCAAAATTATTTCCTTCAACAACCTCATTTACAACTTTGCCAAATTACACACGAAAACTCCCACAACAGAACCGACCAAAAATAGATTAATGAAATAAAATATGACGTTACTGAATTCAGAGGCTCAAACGCAATTACAACCACAATATCTAACAATGCACAAGGTTCAGAGGGGTCTGAAGAAATTATCCAGAAAATTGTTCATCGCCTAGGTTGTACTTTCAAAAAATTGAAATTTCACTTCAATCATTAGCTCCCCTGGTACTTTTTCTGCTAAAAGAGACCACAGAGTGCCCAAATGCAAAATACTAAGCTTTTTCTTCATCTGCGGTGAATAACCCTAATATAGCATTCTCTCACTCCCTAATGACACACCAACGTGCAGCGTTCATAATTATTTACAAATCTGCAATCTTCCTCACGTAGGTAGCAAAGTGATTGTAATTAAACTTTTATCAGAACAACAAATTATTAAAAGAAATCTTAATCGAACCAGAGATCATTTCAATTAAGTAATGTTTATCTTTTTAATATTAATAACAGACTAAACATAGTTGATGAGGGGATGGGAGATGATACAATTTGAGAACTGCTGACATGACACTGCAAAAAATGTGCTCTCTGCGTACGTTTGATAGTTAATGATATCTGATCGCAGGGCTTGCATTTACATGTTGCATTACCATGCGTTGTCTAGATATCTTTGTGACTGGAGCCCAGCTGGTGGGTCATTCTGCTGTGGAGGCTCATCTTCATCTTCATCCAGTTATTAATGCCTCAAACACACCAGGTACACTTTACATCAAACAGTTTCGGGTTATTTAAAGGATTTTGAATACATTTAATGGGCCGTTTTTCCTCATTAATTCATTAATAATTGAGTCATCCATGTACAAAAAGATATAAAAAAAGTAATAATTTCTAGTTTTATGATTTAAAAAACATCCTAAAATCCATTCTGATAACCCTGACCCTTACCTAACCCTTAAAGCTTTTTAAACAGCATTGTAAAATTCTCTCCAAATTGTCTTTATTCTAGATCATCTCATGCAGATTTTCACAAAATGCATTCTAATTAATTTGGCATTGTTGTCTATTTCACAAAAATGTAAAATAAAACTTCATGAAGATTGATGGAGTGATTGAGTGGTGGTTGCTTCAGAGTTTAACACGTTCAAAAACTACCACTGTTTAGTGTGGGCTGTCGCTGTACATATTCCATATGCAGGTGGCCAAGTTGCATCATTTGATCAAAGTGTGGATTTAGACTACGTGGCGGTGGTGGTGACAGATCAGATAGCATTCTGATTACAGTAGGTTCTGCTAATATTTACATTGCATGGACATTCAGTCTCTAGTCTGTATCTGGATAATTCATTTGGACACTAAGATTGCATGTTTATCCATGATGTAAATGTTGCTTTAGATGAAGAGGAGCCCTGTTATTAAACATACATTATCCATAAAATTGTCTTCAACTATTACATCCTGAATTTATGAGTACAGACAAGTAGTCTGCATTGCCATCAGATGACACTTTCTCTTGAATTTTACCATTGGCGCTTTAATAGCTTATGCGCAGGACATCATTACGAATGTGATTTACAGAGCGTGGATTAGGATGCTGAATTGAAAAATGCATTTTTATAGGCATGTATAAATTTGACAAGGCTGGGTTTCCTGCTGTAATCCAGTTTATACAGCCCTTTATCTCCAGAGCAGATAAAACTGAGGCCTTAGGCTTACCTGCAGAGACTGTGAGCTGTCTGATTTAGTATGTGTCTCCCACCGCACCATCCTCTCTCTGTTTTTTAACTGCACCCAGGGATCGCCGCAACCGCAGCTTTGCTGTTAAAGTGCATGTAGAAGTAGTAGCTAATTCAGTTCATCCCAGCACAAAGCCTTGATCCAACAGCAGTCTCTGAGGGTAAGGGCCATGAACATATATACCCAAACCACAGCTCCTCATCCCTTTATTTGGTACTTCAACTAGATGGCCCAACGTTGTTCAGTCACAAACAATGTGGACATATCAGTTAACAAAGATCTTGCGGAACTGGAAGGTATTTGGCGTGCAGGTGGCACTACAGCCATACGAGGAGTGTACTTTTATCTTTTTATTTTTTAGATTGTTTTTTGGCCATTTATTCTTTGTTATGATAGGTACAGTACAAGACAGACAGACAGACAGTGAAGGGCAGAGGGGGATGACACGCAAAATGTACAAAAAACTCATCTCCAAAATTTCCTGTATTTATGATTATTATTTATTATTTACTTGCTTTTTGCGTTGGAGTTAAACTTGGGGGAAATCTGCTGACCTTACCAAAGGGTGAAATGATCCATACAGCCAGTAAGACCAGCCAGCATACAATAAAACACACGTGCTGTGACAGGTTTATCAGACAGCAGAAAAATTATGTCAGTGGAATCAATACAGCATGGAAAAAAATAATTGTTTAATTAAATGGAACCTTGGAAATTTTAACTTGGCCCATCGCCATAGATATGAATGGAGGAGGAACACTCAGTCATTAAAATTTATAATGAGCTGGGGGCACATAGGATTTAAGGAGTTATTTCCAAAACACCACATTTATGTTGTGCTAGTTCACAGCTTTTCTAAATGACACATCACTAACATCACGGCTGAAATATGTATTGGTTAGGAGATTGGCTAAGATTTACTTTATTGTTTGTTTTGGCTCTCCATGAAAGTAAACAGTACACAAGCACTGTGTGTCATCAAATGAAATGAATGCATAAAGACCTGTTCATAAAAAGTTTGATCTGTGTATGCACATTCTAAGTCACATGATTTCAGCGACCTTTTATACTTTGACTCATAGTTAACCTTTATTCGTTTTCATTTAGCAAAAGCATTGTGCCTTGCCAAAAGTTTACTATAATCACAACAGGATAGAAAGTTGGGTTTGTTTTTGTGTTGTTTTTTGGTACTTTTTAGGAATATTTGGCTTGGTTTGAACCATATTCTCTTGTGATGAATATGTGTTGCATGTTGTATAATTTTTGATGATTTAGATGATAAGAATTGTAGTTGTGACATTTAAGAAATCCAAGCTTGGGTCTTGGTCTGTGCATTTTGTCAATGTTGCAAAATCTTATACAAGTTTTTCCAAAATAACACGTTCTCAGAAATGTTGATGGCAGTGCAAGAGTACAAGTGTCCGATTGTGTCTGCTGTGTGACATAAACTAGGATTTACAATGTTTAGGGTGATGTAAAATGTTATGTTGTGTTATAATCTCTGAAATGCCTCCTTTTGTCTTCCACAGTCACAGGAAAGTGAGTGAATGTCCTTTTACTGCTTTCCTGTCCCCTGTACACAATGTGAATGTGACAGTGAGAAGAGTAACTTGACCATTCACCCAGGCTGTTACCCAATATTTAGTACTTCTAAATGCTTTTAAGTCCATTGTAGAAACTGGATGCATGTCCAACAAACAGATAACTCTGAATACCAATTTTTGTAGTGAAGCACTAAAATAGCAAAGCAGCATTCAAATACCTAAGAGGCCAGTACTACAAACAGCTGAAGGTGTAAAATACTACCCATGAGCTCCATTTAGGGAACTCATTTTAAAGCCTAAAAGCTGGTGTTTTTCAAGACTTTAGTAGAGCCCTGAGTGTATTATTTACAACTACATGGTTAAATAAAGTCAACTCTTAGTATGCAGCATTCCCGGTCACAAGTGTCTGGAATAGCAGACTGCTGGAACTGACGTGTCCATGTGCAGTCTTGGGGGTTTTGTTTTGTGTGTGTCCACTGAAATGGAAATGGTCAATGGACTGAAACCAACCTCAGACATGGATGTAAATCAACGGAGCCATATTGATTGTTCAATAAACAGGTACATGGGGAGGTGCGTGAGTGTGTGAGCGTGTGTGTGCGCACGGTCGGTGGCGTTATGTTGCATGCATATATTTTTCGGGTTATGTCTGAGCTGCACCTCCTCACTTATTTATGCTGAAGAGAAAGAAATACTTGTGAGGACATATTCTACTATAATAAGACCAGAACAAGGCCATTAAATAGACTTTGGAGGTAATTCCATAAAACACAGTTGCATATTGAACGTGTTGGTATGTGAGTTAGTGAGTCAGTTCTAAAGGGATGTTTTGATCTGATCTCTGGGACTTCGGGGCTACACAAACACCTCGTGGGATTTGACATCTGAGTCGGCCATTTAGCTTGGACACCAGAGGAAGCAGTATAAAGTGCAGCTCTTATATGTTTAACTTACTAATACACCAAACAACAACGTGTCCGTATTGAGATGCTCATTTCTTGTGGTGCTTTGTAGTTAGCGAGAATTTTGATGAAGTGTGATCTTTACAGTTTGGCTCATGAAGCCATGTTGGCATGTTGTTTTTCGTCAATCTTTGTTCTTTTCTCGCTATTTGTTACATTCCATATTGGGTGTGTTTTGTTGCAATCAAATATAAAACAATTTCACCGTAAATTGACAGTTCCGTTCTTTTATACGCTTAACGTGTTTGGGGTTATGTGGGCGCGCGGTTTCCCCATCATGCCTTTGGGCATTGTACCATGAGTGACATTATTGTCACCAATAATGACCCTACGACTATCCAGAGTGAAAGACGACTGTTATTGTTGCATGACTAACCTGCTGCACTCCATAAATTGGTGTTTCGTGACTCGGAGTTGTTCTCTAATTTCTCTAACGTGCTACAATACTATTCTACTGTAAACAAGTTGACCAACATTGAGTTTTTTCTTAGCAAAAGCACACATGCATTTAATTTCTATAAGAAGCCACTAGTTATTTTTTTTTTCTTTTTTTTTTTCTTTAAGAGCAAGAGCAAAACCATAGAATACACATAGTTGTACGACAACTGGTATTAGTATGGAAAAAAAATATTAGGATATTTGTTGGTCTCCAATAAAATCATTATTGACAGGCGTTAACGAACTCATGAGTATAACCTTTGCAAACAAATGCTGAATTAAACAGCATTGTCTAACAGGATTAAATCAATAAAGCTCTTTTGTTGGTTTTTACAGCAACATGATCATTTGAAATAGACACAACTGGCTGCTCAATTGATCCTTAGGTATTCTCCAAAAATCCTACGTACATCAGCCAATCAGTATTACTGATGTGTATTTTTATGCAAATTCCACGGAGATAAGAACGCATTTAGAGGATTGTGCAGCCTACCAGAGGTACGCTTTGTATGTACTTTGTATTGTTCATTCCAGACAGAACAAATCTGACAATCTAGTCATTATTCAATCCTGTAATCAGTTAATAGCTGCAGATATTCTGTCAAGAGCCAGTATGAATGACTTGATGATGATGATGATGATGATGATGGGGTGTATCATGAAAGACACAAGATGAAATGACGACCGAGCTGTCTCATTGACCTTTCTACAATTTCATCTCAGTCTTTCATCCACCAAAGGATGAAATAAACAATTTCATGGGTTAATCAGCGCTGAGTTTTCATTTCATTTGTAAAATGAGACGCAGATATGGTGTTAAGTCAAAAAAGTGAGAGGATTTACAAAATAGTGGAAGTTAGTTACCGAGTAAACGTCTTAAGATAGAGTTATGGTGACTTTTATTTCTAGTATACTACATTGAACAGCAATTAGTATGTTAGTAAGTTCTGATAAAACCTGAGGCCTACTCCCTGAGGCCATGACCTTTTTAATTTCCCTTAAAATTAATTCTAAATGTGTTGGGTAACATGTTAGATGTCCCCTGAATGCACCCTGATAAATTTGACATTTATGGACATATTGGGCTTTTCACTAGAATATACATATTTTTACAGAACTTTATGAATGATTGACCCATTAGTGGTCACTTCAGAGTTAAAGAGTTACATTATTTCTATCAGAATTCAGCAAGGAAATCCAGTCATTAGTCACTCCTATACAGGGTCCAAAATGGAAAAGCTCTATAACACCTGTTTAATATTCAGAATCCACCAATCTCACACACCAGGTTGGAAGAAATAATAATAATAATTGAATGTTCACTGTTAATGCTATGATTCCTGCTCACTGAAACCATAAATATGAAAAATGACCAATAACGTAAAACAGTTCATTTCTGGCTGAATTTGTTGTTCACACATTTATTCCAGTTGTTAATTCTAGAGCCAGATGAAGGAGTTGATAAAGTATTGTAGGCCAATGGCGTCACCTGCTGGTTATTAAAGGTTGTTGAGATGATTAGGCCATGTTCAAAGAACAGTAGCCTGGTTTGGAATATGAAAAAATATGAAAGATGTCCATTGAAAGTAAAACGAATTTGTTTTCCTCAAAGTCATATCTGTCTATCACATAAATATTGACCAAATTAATGTGTTCAGATTTTTCATGCCAAACACAACAGGGATAATAATAATAATAATAATAATAATAATAATAATAATAATAATAATAACAACAACAAACATATATTCCCACCCCAGTTGCTTTTATTTACGAATGTAAAAATCCAGCAGCTGAACCTGATGCGTTCTGTATGTTTGAGAGTCCAAAGAATAAGCCCTTTCACTGTGTACCATGAATTAATTACTATTCTTATCACTTTTAGCGGTTGCTCAATTATGAATGTTGTATTCATATGGCACACATCTAATTTAATCTTAAATTTAATGATTGTGCACATGCACATAATTGAAGTATAAGAACTATTGACAGTATCCGACTCTGGAAATGAAGAGTACTTCAGTTTAAATACATTCATACATTAATGCATGTGTTGTATCAATGTTTTTTTGTTTTGCATTCCAGGTAATATCTTGTGTTTTGTTAATTTATTCCTATTCTATTTTCACACATCAGACAATAACCATGTTTTTTTTTACTTCATCTTAATTTTTACTTGTTTTTGAAAAGTCTTCATTTGTTAATTTCTTTCATTGCTGCTCATGAGATATAGCAACATTAAGTATAAAAATACTTTTTTTTATGTCCCAAAAGTGAACTCTGATAGACAAACAGACAGACCGACCAAGACAGAAAATAAAGCTTAACTTTATGAAACGTTATGTGAATTTAAAATAATTTTTAAAAAGCCACAAAACACTCAACTGCGCATGCGCCACCCGTTTTCACCGCCTGACTCCGCTTACGTGTTCTGGCCTCACAGTCAAGTGACTAATGAAACCCCATTGTATTTGATCACATGTCACCATTACTTTATTGTGGCGCTACCAATGAACAGGTTAAGAGAGAATGTCCTCTTCCGTAAGAACTAATATTTTTCAAACATTGAGTTTGATATTTTTTTATTGTGAAGGGTTTGGGACGGAAGTCGTGTTGTTATTGTTTCCGAAGGAGCACAACGTCCAGGTTACTAGTGCACGGTGGTCAACGAAAGATGGAAACGTCGGAGAGCCTGCCTGTTCTGTCCGCGGGTGAAGACCGAGAAGCCGCACCGACCCCCGCGGACGTGGATGTGGCGGTGATACTGCTGGGGACGGGAGTGACGGTCGTCACACATCCGCTACTTTTCGTGAAGCTGCTAATTCAGGTAACGAACAGCATCCACGCTACTACCACCGCTACTGTGTTGATTGGGACTAAATGTCACCTGGTGCTCCCCTTACCGCTTCGGCCGAGGTCAGTGTCCTGAGGCCCAGGAACTGGCTCTCATTTTGGGGGATGCCTGTTTGCTAGTAGGACTCTGGTGGCCTTTGAGGAAAGTATTTGTTTTGGTGCACAGTATAGACGAATTTAGACGAAGTTTAATAAAAAGAGTAAATGCTGTATAGATACAAGTCAGTTCTACTTTATTGTATGTTATTCAATTACTCGGCCGATCCTGTGAACTGTGAATTAAAACGTGAATATCTAAGGAATCATTAAGATGCAGGCTATAAAACCGGTACAGGTACCACTCCACAGACCCCCGTACTGTTAGGGATGAGGTCTTGTGATGTCAAACCCTAATTATCAACTAAGTCTGATAAAGTATAAAACTCTGGCCCAACATGGAGACCTAAATGATAAATAACATGCATTTGATATTGAGTATAGGAATTATGTGTAAATGTAACGTAACCAACGTAATGATAAGCATTTTAAGCACTGAAGTGTGAAGCTAATGATTAAAAGGAACTTAATTAATGGTTTGAACATGGAATTGGAGTCACCGGGCCAAATTTATACTCAAGATTTGCACCTGGACCGAGAGTAGCATGTTGTTTTCCCATGTTAAGTCAAGTCAAGTTTATATGAAATGGCCAATATCACATCCAATGTCTCAAAGGGCTTTAGAGGCCCACAACAATGTGAGGAAAGTAAATCCCTTACACATCCACATATAGATACACATATACGACAGATGGAAGAATGGACAGAACAATAAAAGGGAATGCTATGGGAACAATTTATGTATATTTGAGCAATTAACAACACTCCACATTTTTTTCCAATTTAATGGGTTGTGCCTTTTATTGATGGCTCTAGAGGAAAAAATCAAGAAAAAGAAACACAGTAGCTCACTGCATAATGTTCACGTTGATGTGATGTCACAGTACAGCGTCCTACTGACCCCTGCTGGAAACTGAACAAACACACAGGCTCACGTTTATGTCTATATATATATATATGCATATACACTGTATATACCTGCCACTGTTTAGCAAAACACTCAGGCTATGCGAACCAAGCCCAACATCAGCCTTGTGTATTGATTTGTTTTAAGGTGGGACATGAACCTCTCCCCCCAGCTGAGGGCACCACAATGTTTGGAAGAAGAGTCTTGTACCTTCCTGGTTTTTTCTCCTATGGTAAGTATAATGAGATGAGAGAAAAGAAGGTTGGGACAAAGGAATTGTGCCCAGTGTTTCTGTATGCTTACATGTAAATCTCATAGCATCCTTCCTACAGGCTGAACCGGTAGTGCTGTACATTGTTTATCTAAACTGCTGCTCCTCTGCTCTGCTACAGGGCTTTTATTCTTCAGTTAAAATGTGATTCAGACTCAGTCACACTCCCATCAGATTATGACCAGGTGAGGATTCAACACGTTATGGTATTTGTCCGGTCGGCATTCTTGGGTTAACTTCTATTTTGGTGTAGACAGTGTAACCTCTCTTCCACTGCTTGGGTTTTTGCCAGATGATCGTTAGGAATATTGGTTTCAAGCTGTTGGGTGCTGTAAAATGTGACATTTAATACAGCAACAACCTTCTTTTCCTCTCTTTGTCTCGAATCTAATCCAAACTTGGTTGGAGGTGCACCCTGTCAATACTTCCTGTTTCACATTAAAGGGAGTCACGTTGCTTTAGTCTGTGTGAATGTAGGGGTGGTGGTCAATTTTTATTTTTGGTTTCAGCACGGCACATTGTGAAAGTGGATGGTACAAGAGGACTCTTTCGTGGCCTCTCACCACGTATTGTGACCAGTGCCATTTCCACTATTGTGAGGAGCAAAGTTAAACAGGTAAGCCATGAGTGTCTTGATGTATGTATTTCATGTCGTCCAGGAAGTTAAACTGCAATCCCCGTATTATGATGAAGATGTTTCCTCGTTCATTGGAAAGGTTTCTTCAGTCGTGACTAGTGCGGAAGTGTAACATTAATTCTAAACTGATGACAGAGTTACAGATTGAAACATGACAGCATTTCCCTCTCATTTCCCTCCAAGAAACATCGTTAGGGGGGTGATGATTGAACGTCAGCTAGATTCCTCTCACCACTCAATTGAAAGAAAAGATAAAAGGCTGCAAGTGTAAAAGATTAATTACAAGTATATAAACTATTTGTAAGAGTGTGTTCACACCTGTTAAAATTGAATATTAGTTGATGGGCACCAAAAAAGGAGGGTGTGAAAGCCCTACCTGAAACTGTCCTGAAGTAAAATAAACCAAGTGATTCCCACTGTATTTGCAGACTTTTATGGTGATCCCCTTCATTAGATTAGCATTTGTTTTACTAGTGACTGATCACAGCGATCACACAGGACAACTCTGGAGTGTGAGCTATTCATCTGTTCACGGGGTTGTGTGTGGTTCACGTTAAGCTCCAAACGTCTTGTAGGTTAGCATGTAGTTGCATGGGTGTGGTATGAACGTCACTTAGCAACGTGGTGTTCAAGTCAAAGTCAGCTTCAGCACACAGTGTTTGATGAATGGACCAAATGACGAATAACACAAGGAAAGGATCACAATTCCATCTTTGCTTAACGATATTTGTTTTTCCTGCCTTAGTAAAATTCTTGCTGTTTTGGTTAACTTGCTCCCGCCCCTAAACATTTCTGATCAATCAGCAGATGGGAGTGTGCACACATTGCTTTAGTTTAGCACTTACTAACCATGACTTTACAGCTGCATTTTGTAATTTTAATGAAACCTCAGGTAGGCATACTTATATTTATGTTTGTTAAAGTAATCTTAGACCCTTTTTTTATCCTTAGGCTATTGCACAGGAGGAGGTGGGCCTTATTTCCGGCAAAGATGGCTTGAAAACTTCTCTCAAGAAAGTAATCAAAGAGGTAAGAGGTCACTGCTCCTGGAACATCATTCAGAATTAATTCAGATATCTAAGAAATGATCTATGGCCATAACTTTTGACAATTTTTTTTCTTTCTGGATTGTTTTTTATGGTACATTTGAAAATGAGTACAGGCTTATTTACAGTGTATGGTAGTATACTAAAATTTACACAACAGGTCACATACTGTAATTTCAAAAACTGAGAAATCACAGGTATGAGAATTTGTAGAGGATGTTTTTGCCTGCAGGAATATTTTTCTAGTCATTTTTAATAGCATTTATTGATAACAAACTATTTCCTGCAGAACAAACTGCAGGAAACTGGTGTTTCTGCTTTGTTACTTTCGCATGAAATTCACACTGTTGTGGCTAAAGTGTCTGCACGGTAACTGCTTAGAGTCTAGACAATAGAATGTTTTGAAGGAGCTTGGACTAGACTCAGATGAACCTCCTTCAAAACAGTCTATTATTGAATCTTTGTCTGAAAAAGGCAAACTTTCCTTAATAATGAATAATCCTTAATAATCTTAATTTTCTTAATAATGATAGTTGAACATGAATTGCTTTTACAGCAGATGCATTGAGCAGTGTTTGCTGATGAGCTGTCACTCATCAGCAAAAACCCATGATATTCCATTTACAATGGTTGGAAGTAAATGCTTGCATTTTGAAAGTTTGAACCAACAGATGTTGGGTGTTTCTCATAATACGAAACCAGCAATTGTATAAGTTTCAGTTAGCAATGCTAAAATGCTTAATTCATTTCCCGTCAATAAACTGTTTGATTTTTTTATTGATTTAATGTTTTCTGCTGTAGAGACGGAGACAATTAATTACAGTAGGTACACTGGAAAATTGCAGATACTTTGCAGTACTTTGCAACCGAATTCTGTCTTTGCTTTTCACAATTTACAATGTTTGCTCTCTGCAGACCTTCCATGAGATGATCATCCAGTGCGTGTCCAGATTAGCCGTTCACCCCTTTCACGGTATGCCAAAAGTCAGTGTGTGTTGATGGTAAATGGAGAATGTTTGAAACATTGAATATGAGACATTGAATGATTTCAGGTTTTCTTCAGCCATGAATCTTGTGCAGTTATTGATTTAGCTAATGCATGTTGGACTGAAGCCAGGTGTGACTCTCTCATTTGCCTGTGATTCTTTCAGATCCAGGACTTAACGTTTTGTCACTAGGATTTGAAATATTAAACCCATAAGTTTAAAGAAATATTAAAATAACACCACTAGAACATTCAACCCCACCCTACAGAGGCATTTGACACTAATGTTTTTGTCAACCAAAGTGTCAGATAGAACCTCATAATACTGAGGTCATGCAACGTAGTTTTAATAATGCCTGGTTATGTATTGAAAGATATCAATCAATATGGCTACAATGTGCTTAGTGTTTCTGTATGCCCATTATTTTAATATTAGTAATAAGGTTGAAGCAGGAAAAATACATGGAAAATGGAAAGGATTACATAGAAATGTTCACAATCTATAATTTCTTTACCGCAGAGTTAGCATAGTCCACCAGCAGACACAAATATAATAACAGAAATGCTATGGAGTTTTTGCTTTATTTATATATCTGTTTTGCAGTTGTGTCAGTGCGCTGTATGGCTCAATTTGTTGGCAGAGAGGTCAAATACAGGTGGGATTCATCACAGTGACACAGAAATCACATAAATAACAGAAATCAAAGATTTTGATATGTTTCCTCCAGATGTTCAGACGAAACATTTGCTAATATATTTCAGAGGTTTGTTCAGTTGTTTCATCAAGATCTACAAGGAGGAAGGAGTCACAGGATTCTATGTGTAAGTTAAACCACTGCTTTAATTGTACACATGAACTGTGACCCCACAATATGAAGTATGTTTTCCGTGTGCTGCTCTGTTTGCAGTGGAGTCGTTCCTCACATGTTGGGAGAGCTCATCTTCCTCTGGTGTTGTAATCTCCTGGCTCATTTTATCAATAACCACACTGTGGATGAAAATGTAAGTTCATCACAGCAGACAAACAAGGCAGTGTGACACCAACCACAAAACAACTGATGTAGAGAAACCTAAATATCGTCACGATGTGGCTTAACAGCAAGGGCTCAATGGAAGACAAAGAGAGGATCTTACAAAATGGTGGCAGAGTAAAAGTCTAATAAACTCTGGGTCTTTCCTCCAATAGACAGGAAGCAAATCAAGAAACCGTAAGAACCATCCATCCAGAAACCTTACGGCCACAGAGTTTAATGCCTGCCGCATCTGTAAAAGGTCAGGTTGTTCTGTCACAATGTGGGTTAATGGTGAAGACTGGATCAAAGACAAAATCAGGAACCAAAATGACAAACTAGAAAAAACAACAAGACTCAACTGGGACTCAAAACAAACAATCTGGCAGTTGGCAAACCAGTTTATTGGTTCATTACAGCTACTTAAAGGAATGTGGATCAGGAGTTTGGCAGTAGTAAACGGGAACAAAGAGCTAACAAGACTAGGTAGTAGTGAAGGGGTGGATGATACTGAAACATCAAGGCTCATCTCATCAGAGTAATGGTACAAAACAGTGCACCGGAGTTCAGTATGGGGACACTTCATCACACCGTAGATGATGTATGAAGAGTTCAGGCCAAAGAGCATCCTCAAAGCTATGGCTGACCTTTGGCCCACTTTTATCAACAAATACTGCAGAAATGTAGACGTGAATCTGGAAATCTTAATCTAAATCTGGAAGAACACAGAAGGACACTGCCTTGTTCCTGTATCACACCAGAATTTTCTAATTCAATAGTATATTTTTCAAACAACTTCTTTTCTTAACATTGTCACTATTAACCTAGAATCTCCCAACTGAATTTAATATGATTCTTAAATTAATTATTTACTGTTGATCTGTTTGTCTATTCTGCAATTGATGCTGATCAGCTGGGCTTCATTGAAATTGCCTTAACTATGCTCAAAAAGAATACACAAATGCTAAAGCAATATATTATGCAACCACATGGAGAAGGTCACATGCTAACAAACCATCAGGACTTAAAGTGTGTTTGTAGTCAGATGATGTCATTTCTCGTCTAATGATAGACCAACCAATGATGATGCCAATGCTATGGTGGGTCCTTAAAGTTATTTATTGTGTGTTTTAGTTCACCCAGGCCTCAGCAGTCCGAAGCTACACCAAGTTTGTCATGGGTGTAAGTTGAGCATCAAAGCACTTTTTAATCTTAAAATGTTTTCAGGAGCAGACTTGCAGTGTGTATTTCCCCCTTCCAGGTTGCAGTGAGTGTGTTGACGTACCCATTCATGCTTGTAGCTGATCTCATGTCAGTCAACAACTGTGGGTGAGTGATTTATCAAATAAAAAAATCTGAATGTAGTTATCAGGAACATTTTCAAAAAATGTTGATACTAATAAGACGAACCAAAAGATTTTATTCATTTATTTATATATAATCAACCTAACATCCCAGTGTCCCCTTTAAAAGTAATAGAATTGCTAATTTTGACCATTTTGTAATCAGTGTCCCTAAGCTGATCAAATGACCGGATGTGAGAGAACATGTGGACAGAGGAAGATTCAGTCTGATGTGTGTTACCTTGTGTTCCAGCCTGGCAGTGGGTCTTCCTCCCAGTTCTCCCATATTCAGATCATGGCTGCACTGCTGGAATCACCTGAGCCAAAAGGTACGTGACAAGACCAGCACTATGAGAATATATTAAAATCAATATTTAATAAACTTATGATTGTCAGATTTCAGAATACTCAGGATCACACACTGAGAAATACCTGCAAACATATTGAGGAGATGTGGAAAAACTAGATTATTTCATTTAATGCTGTTGCTGTCCTCTCCTCACTGTCATTTATAATGGAAACATCCCCTTTGTCTTTCCCTCATTGCGATTTTGTATGTGTGTGTGTTCCGTCCTGTCAGGGTCACCTGTTCAGAGGATCCAGCTTCTTTTTCCGTCGGGTGCCTTTGACCACCAACGTTTACAGCTGAAGACAGAGATCACCTACTGCAAAATCCTAATGGATGCTCTTCCTCCTTTCTTCACACTCAAGAGACTATCCAAAGTCATTCCATCCATCCTATTCTGCCTTTGCATCTCCGTACAAATGGAGTCATAGCACATGGAGAGCCGGTGATGTTACCGGTGTTTTACTCTAGATTCTATTGCTATACAGCCAATGTTAGCGGCTGACACGGGATGATCCAACATCCCAAACGTTTTCAAAGTCACAAAAGTTTATAATTAATGATCATGATGTTGGCAAGTCGACATAGAACCTCAAAAGTGAAAAAAAATGAAGATGTATATATATATGTGCAGCAAAGGTCCCAGGCCTGAATAGAACCCTGGCCGTGCTCAATGTGGTACACACACACTACACAGTGAGCCACTGGGGGGGGCCTTACTGATGCTGTTAATGTTTGTTCCACTGAAAGATTCACTCATGTCCAGCCATTCTGTCAGGCAAATAGAATTTAATAACACTTTACCCCGTCTGTTCCACCTGGCTGGTGGTGGGTGTGACGCCAAAGCCTCCACAATTCATTCGTGTTCTCCAAACCCTCTGTTCTATCTCAGCCACCAGCTTCCATCCTATGCTCATATGCTATCCCACAGTTAGCGCAATGCTGTATAGGGACTGTAGTGAGTTTGACCACAAGATCAACTCTGGTCTGAGCTTGGTTGTAATTATTTCCAGTGGAAATGTGAGCTCCTGGTTGAGGTCAGCTTGCAGTCCCTGGCTGCACCCAACTGGCTGGCTTGTTTCTCCAGATGAGACTGGATTCTTAAAGTCCGTCTGTCTTACATAATGGAAGTAAGCTGAACTGATTGTTCCTCCGGTATTGTTTTGGAACCGGTGCTTGTACTGATTTTATTTGTGCTTTGTTTACTCGTCTGTTGGATAGTAGGAACCACTGCTCAAAAGTCGATTGGTGAGCAGCAGGGGGCCGCTCACTATCCTCTTCCTCTACTGACTACTTGCTCACAGTAGTTTTCTCGTTCATAGGTAACTGGCACAAAGGTTGGCTGCAACATTTTAGATATTCTATTGTTGAAATTGAATGTGAATAAATATGTTTGTGTGACCATTAATATGGTCACAGATAAATGGTTATGGTTACTATATACAGTAAATAATTAAAAAGACTATTGAAGCATTGCAATTTGACTTTTGCATGTTGTCTAGTTTATTATAGTACTGTAAACTCTTATTTTCTCAGTGTTAACCATAGAGATTACTGACCAAGTACAGGGTGAACAGGGACAGTCTCATGTCATTTTCTGTCTCCAGTCTATAGCCCTGTACTTATACTTCAGGTATGTGTGGAAAATCCACTTTCACGATGTATTTGCATTATTTTATTTAGATCTGATTATTGTAAAATTCTGAAAAAATATATACAAATACAAACCAAAATATATGAAGTGCTTCTGGTATTAAAATTATATTAGTGATGCCATTGCCATGGACCAGTGGTTGGAAACCCCTGCCATGGGTCATTGAAGTTTCGCTGCTTTTTTTTCCTTACCTAAATTCAACCTGGGCTAAGTTACACAATATTTATTACTTATTACAATATACAAGTATCGTAACTTGTCAAAACAGCTGTAGTTAAGATCTTACTTTACGTTCTGCCATGTTCGTTTACTTTAAAAATCACGTTTAATCTGGTTTGAGCTCATGAAATTTGTGTGCACTTTTGTGCACACCAATCAAATTTTGTCATTGCTTTGTTTCAACAGGTATGAACCTTTGCTCTCAATCACGCAACAAACACGAACCCCCGTCCACCAAAAATATGTGGCCTTTGTTCATTACCAAATGAATCCTGCTTCGTTTCATCAGAGGAACACAGACTGACTTAGGACTCTCACATTTTATACGGTGTTGAGATCTGATCTCTTGAACAAGATGACCTTGACCTTTGTAGCTCTATCAGAGGGCTAAACTTTGCCGCAAGAGTTCATAGGGTAGAATCAGCAAACATTCATTCATATGTTATGAGGACACGGCGCAGTAGGTGCAGAGTGATTCATTGTCAAATAGCACAACAACAAGACATCAGCCATACACAGAAAGAGAACAGTGGTTTAGATTGTATATCCCAACCTTCCAAAATCCCCAGTAAGAACCGAACATCCTCAGATTGCCAGATAACATGTAGTATATGTTACACACACACACAGCATACAAACATTTGGTTAAAAGTTGCATAAAAATCTCATACCTGCCTTGAAGCACTCTAAAGGTCATACATTGCATCAGTTTTACTGAGAATCCTCACATTCTAAAAGACATTCTAAATAACACACATCAACTACCAGCATCAGAAGAAATCATTCCATGTCATCTATTGCTTTTTGTCCATTTAAAGCATTCAGCAACACCACAGAAAATGATTCCCTGCTCACTTAACTAGAACGTGCTCCAATGTGACGTGTGTGTGACTAAAGACAAACATTTTAGAAAAGCCTTCAGGATGAAAAACGGTCCATGCCACATTCAATAACAGCATTTTGGAATTATTGACAAACAAGCTCATCTACATTCATTCCAGCAATTGTAAGATTGTGTTCAAGGGAAAAGTTTAGCCCTGACGTTTCCAAGTAAAAAGCAGTGAAAACCTGACAGGCAACAGCAAAAAAGAAAAAGAAAACTTTAAGCTGATGAATATTATTGCATTTTGAGTATTTGATACCCAGCACTGTTCAGGAATCATTTCTTTAACATGTAACAGCCTGAACGATTTGGAATTTCATCAGAAAAGAGAGCGCTTCAATGAGCATCGATGAATTCGTGTTCTGCTCAGTCGTGTAGTACAAAGATGTCCAACAGGAGGCGATCACGGTGAGTTTTCTCTTACATGTTCCTTTCATTTTCCCATAAAAGCATGCAGAGGCTCAATGCTCAACATTCTTGTTTATAATGTTGACAAACACACCAACTGTGTCCTAAATAAGCATGCAGTCACTCTTCATGGAGTCCTGTGTGAACCAATATGGAACAATAGTTTCCCCTTTATAATGATTAATGCCGGTTCAAAGAACAGAGCCATTATCCATGCATCAGTGCACTTCTGCACGAATGACAGAAGCACTGAATCGAAACACCACAGATTAAAACATGACCGTTGGACAAAAGTGATCATTAACGATTTAGACAGAGCAGCTGTGTTCTAAGAGTGTGTTTGGATGTGGAGCTTTGTTAAAATCAGATTCACCATCAGCCAAGTCATCTTATGTAAAAAAAACATGCTTTCTATCACAAAGATCTGTGCATTTACTCGTTGCATCATGAGATCTCTTTATTTAGATTTGATCTCAGTAGGTGGGTCATTAGGCTACTGTGGCTTTGTGGAGGATCTTCATTTATTTATACTTTTTACATGGCGCTGCCTCTAACCCGGTATGCAGGTATACACTTACAGCAAATTACAACTCCAGATTGAAACTAACGTTTTTAATCAGTGTGATCAGGAAGACGATGCTGTGTGACATTTACTACTTGTGGGCAGATTTTATCTCATGAATGTGTGGATGGGTTGGATTTATGCCTGGATATTTGTGACTCATCACAATGCATTCACACCTAGGTTTAACATGTGCTCCATGATCAATAAATTAACAAGATTCCACGCTCGCCCGGCGTGAATGGACAGATGCCTCATTTATTCCCAGAGAGCTATGTCCTGTTCCAGAAATATTTGCAATGCAATGCCTTTGATATATGGCCTTTCTGTGATATTAGGTTTGCTTTGTTGCATTTTGAAAATAGTTTTAAGTGTTATTTTCCACTATATTCACTCAGCTGGACAATACTAGTGCTACTTTTTGTTGCACTTGCCAATCATATACCAGTGAAACAAATTGGTGTGGGTAAGCCAATAAATGCCTGATAAACGTCTGAAGTTTGCGGTATGTCTCAATTTTCCTTAAAGAGTATCAATAGATTGGCTTTCATTAGGACAGTTTAAATAAGCTACAAAATCTAAATGTATAAATGTACTTTGCACTGTAGCAAGAATAAACGGAGAATGTGTAACGTGTAACGTATTATAGCATTCGAATATCAAGTCAAATATAGAGTTGGTGAATAATAGTGACTTCAGGATGGCAACAAATTCTTATCCGAGTATTCATTAGTTGAGTTTCCATTGAGTGATGCGCATAATTTGAAAAATGTACAATGAAAGCACTAACTTTTCCCAATTAATTTCCAAATTGGGTAAGATGGAAATTTACAGATGAAGATTTTGTTGAAATTGGTCAGAGAAATAGAAGGCAAAGCCAAACTAGACTGAAAGCAACAGCGCAATAAAATAATTTATCTTATATATCTCAGAGGACACTCTTGCAAAGGCTTTGACAAACTGTGGCAACATTTTACATTTGAAACAGAAAACACTCAAGCAAAGGTACCTGTCTGAAAAGCAGTGCAGCAGTGATGCTGATGGTCCCAGAGAGCTACTAGACGGCAAAAAGCTGCTCCGTGTTCTCTTCTGATTAATAGTAGATATGAAAATCAGCCTATGTTTTGCCCAAAACTGGAATGGAAACACAACTACTGAGGAGATGCACACACAAAAAATAAATAGACCCAGAATAGAGAAGAAACACTCTCAAATAAATACAAACGTTGCAGACTTGAATATATTGTAATCCCATATTACTTAAGGTGCTTATATAGGTGATTCATTGTGACAGTGTAACAAGAATCTTGTGTTGTTTCAGAAAATGCATCAAAGGGCAAAAATATCTCTCTATAAAACTATAAGAAAGGTACAGGAAGTGACACGGGACACAGAGTGTGTAGAACCATTCTCAGCTGACAGTCTTTGGTTAAGAGCCATCTTGACAAACCAGGCAAACCGAGGCCTCAAAACTGAGCATTAAAAAAATATTTGGACAGAATCCCTGAAGAGCAGAATGTCACTTCAAGTGCCAGCAAAACACAAGTCAATTCCAACATAAAGGGTAAAATCACGCGCTTTAGGGTGGTAAAAATTCAAGAGTTGTGGTTTGGAAAGAGAAGAGCCCTTAATAAAACAGCAGGCATGCTGGTCCAACAGATGGGTGCTGGTTTATGGAGAAGGAATGTAAATGATGCTGGTAATGCTGGTGGAGTGAAGAAATCCCGCTGTAGTCCACTGGTGTAAAAGACAATAATCAGAATCACTTTAAGTCCCATGTAGTCTTGTGTGAGCAGAGAGTAGAAAGGTACCATTGAAAGCATCAGATAAAGTAAAAAAAAAAAAAAAAAATCCTGCAAAACATAAAAGCAGCAGCTCCTATGAAGAAAGTCAGCCCCTTTAATTCTTTTGCTGTGTGATGTGATGACTATGGTTAGAAAAGTGAACCACATGGCCATGTCAGGAGCAGTCTTCTTGCAGGATATTGTTGATAATCACTCAGGACTGGCACTGGGTTTCATCATGGTATTGGATAAAAGCCAGTCGTGTTCATCTCTTTCCTGACTTCATGTAGGACGGTATGGCTCCTCGTGCGGTAAGGCCTTCGAAACGTTTATAGGTGTAGTTGATGAAGACCCAGTCCTTGTTCTTCAGATCTGCCTCCGTATGGTTAGATACTGGGGGAGCTACAGAAGAAGGGAGATTGCATTAAAACTACACCACAAAACAGGCACCAAGAGTTAGTTCAGGTGTCCTAATCAGACTAGACAGATTGAAATTTTAACACTGTCAGTTGACTTCCTACACAAGCATTTCCACAATCTTTTAGGAAAGCTGTCCGTCCACAAAACAACACAATATAGAGACAAACATTTGTACCACGCCACCTCCCATTTACAATTCCCATTTAGTTTGTTTCGTTGAAATCCAGCATCACATGATCATACATCAGTGTTTTCGGCGTTTACTCGTGCATGCTGCAATATGAAAATGAGTTTCCAAATGTATCCACTCAGAGAGCAGGTTTGAAATGCCCTGTTTTTGGTGAAAAGGGTGTTTAACTGTCAAAAGAACAGCAAAAACAGGGAAAAAAGAGCTGTGTTTTCAAATTTATCCAGCTTAGTGTGGACATAGTGTCATACTCACACACACTATCTGCCACTGCTGCAGTTCTGCAGCTAGAGCTAGGCAGCTAAATGAGACGACTCCACCCATTTCATCGTCGTCAAAGGGGCCACTAGCGTGGTGGACATGCTGGTGGAGGAGCTGAAGACCGAAGAGACTCTCCAGCAGACAGGGTGGTTGCAGGATTGTGGCCATTAAATGATGGGAAATGTTTGACTATGCTGTGTAGTTTTAAGAGGGATGTCTGTTTGATGTAACACAGGAGCATTACATCTAGCTTTCATGTCAGCAAGCGCATCTGTTACGATTTTGAAGTAGTATTGGGTTCATATACACCTGCGTTTGAATTTGGCTTTTCCCTATCTGGATATTACCCGGACATTGAAGATGCATGTAATGACCAAGAGCAAATAGGGTAAAAATTGTTTGCATAATGGAAAAAACACAATACCTGTTGGTTGGAGGATGTCTGAATCAGGAAATTCATCAAAGTGTGAGGTGTCATCAATGCTTTTTATCTCTATGGGTATGGCAGCAGGTCGCTCTCTGGTATAACATGTGTGCAGTCAGATTATTATTTTACATCAAAGAAGAGAATAAAAAAGAGGGATGCACATGAGTTTTAGTCAGTAGCAAAATGAGAACCACTACATCACTTGGCAGATTGGGTGGTGGATTTTGATGATAGAGCAACAGGTTCATGTCTCTATCAAACAAATTACAGTGCCTGTTTAAATCCACCAATTTATTACCTGATGCTTAGAAATGTGCAGTGAGAGGATGTTGTTCGTGCTCTGCTGCATACATGTAGCAGACATGTTTCACTTGACGGTGCCCATGCATACCCACATTCCACTTATGTGCATCCCTGCGTATAGAAATTGTACTGTTACTGCACTGAATAAGGGACTGCTGGTCACCCACCTAATGTGATCGTAGTCCACCCCCTCAAAGAAGGCATTGGACTTGATCTCCTCCACTCCCGAAGCACCAATCCTGTGCTCTTCCTCGCAGCAGAACCTACACACGACATTGTTGGAATACAACCAAACTACTTGAGTGTATTCTTTTATTTAATTATCATCATTCATCATTGTTAGCACTGCCAATGCAAAATGGATGTGAAATATTTAGATGGATTAATCAAACAATATGAATCATTCATTTACCAATTTACTAACCATCTACATACAAGCGAGTTGATGAGCGACTGAAAATGTGCCAGTATTTATATGTGATGTGGTGCAGGTGATGAGTGGGGAGGGGGTCCTACCTTAGGATGAGATCTTTGGCCTTTTCGGATATAGGCACTTCTGGTGGGAAGATCAGCGTCTCCCGCCAGTTCATGACTTTCCTGTAGGTCTCCTGTGGTGTCTCTGAGCAGAACGGGGGATAACCTGGAGACAGCAGAGACCACAGCGACAACCCTTTGCTACACATCACATTAAAAGTTTGAAAAACATGGAAAAAACACAAAGAAATCTGAACATCTGTGCAATACAACTGAATTAGGATTACTTTCCAGGAAGGACTGCCACATAAATTGGTTGATGCATTTAAAGGCTACTGCTCCCTGCTAGAAGCTAGTCTTCCGTTTATGTGTATTAACATCACCAACTCTCTCATTTACAGGTTCAACAGATTGCAGACAGCATGGTTCAAACAAAATTTACCCATCCTGTCTTCAGGTGTGGCAGCAGAATTTTGCAAATCAAAAGTTGCAGTCCTCGAGGAAAAATATCTTTTTATCAACTCAAAAAGTACACAGTTGAGTGTGTAAAGTGTGTGCTTTGATGTTGACAACACAACACAACAGAACAGAAGATACTGTCCATGTGTTAAGAGGGAATAGTGTTCCATCTCGTCTGAACCATTACCTATCAGCATCTCATACATGATGACACCCAGACTCCACCAGTCACACAGCTTGTTGTATCCATTCTGCATGAAAACCTCTGGGGCAATGTAATCCGGTGTTCCAACAGTGGAGAAGGCCTGACGAGGAAGTAAGAAGATGTTAGAGGACGGTTAGAAAAATACAGTGAGAGCAACCTTGTTTCTATTATACTGCCGAGAAAATTACAAGCAAGAAGCTTAATTTTGAGGACTGCACCAAAAATGTCCAACCTAATGGTTTCACTGGCCAATCAGCAACAGCTACAAAGGCGTGCTGCAAAACTATTTCCAATACCAACACTTTGTAAATATAAGAGAACTCCAACTCTGCAAAAGAAATTCCTTCATCACTGCCAACAGCTTGACATGACCAAACCTGACAGGACCTCACAAACAACACCTTTGACGAAAGGGTGTGTGCTTCTACATTTAGAAGCAGAGCTCGGGACACATTTTGTTGACAGAGCTCTTCCAGCTGCACACAGCAGCCACTCAGTTTAAATATAAAGCCTAGATGCACTTTGTATTTTACATCAATGTCTGACTTTAAATGCAAAATGTCAAACAAAAATAAAGTAATATAGTAATACAAGTAAGGCCCTGTATAAAAACACTGTAACATGACATTATTTGCACCATTGAATTTTATGTTTGATTGTTACTGAAAAGTCTAAAACTCTTCAATGTTTACTTTTTGTTTCTATATATTTAAAAGCTATCATTTTAATAAATAATTTTTTTTTAATTAACATTTCTAAGCAAGAGTCACCTGTTTGTTTATATGTTTCCGACATTTAATAAAATGCAAATATCATATCAACAGATAAATATTAAGAGGTCTCTGGCAAATACAATCCATTCAAGAAATACAGACAAATTTGTCTCCAACACGTTGCTCGCTAGCTACGAGTTGCTCACTTCATGGTTTTGAGTAGCTCACCTAAAGGTTCAAAGATTGAAAACCAAAAAAAATCTGACATTAAATAAATGCACCCCGGAAACCTCTTACTATTTCAATCCAATCAAATACATAAAAGTTCCCCTCCCCTCCCAACAGAAAATGACATCAGCTGTCAATCAAATCAGTTATACTGCTGTCCTGTTTGTCAGCACGTCGTTGCACTTTTCAAAGTAGCTCGCAGAGGAAAAAGGTTGGAGTCCCCTGATATAGAGATTCTCAATTCTGAGTGAGCTATATGGTGGAAAGCTGCTCCATTTTGTGTAAAACTGGAGCAGATACATTCCTGATATTTAGTTTGGTCAGATCAAATCACAGTAGATTTCTAGGTGTTCCCACCTATGTTTTCCCATTTTAGGTTCTAGCTTCACTTTAGAAGCATTAAAAAAACTTATTGATGACCCAAAGTGTTTGGGATTTTTCATTGTTCTTCAAGGCCTGGAAAACACACATCAGACCTTGATAAAAAGATTTTGGATGGAAGTAAATCTACTGTGTGCCACAGTCAAACTATATCCTTAGACCCACCAGCTGCCGTCTGTTCCTCTTCCATGTCTCTGCTTTCCTCTTGGAGTTCATGTTCTGGAAGGCTGCACAGACATTAGCGTTAAGTTTTACAAGTGTTTCCCTAATTTATCTCTCCTATAGGCTAGTACACTGGAGCCTAGAGAACATTCCAGCATTTATAACAAACTAAAAAACTTTTGCTACATGAAATGCCTGATTACTTAAAAAGAAGCTAATGTGATTAATAAGGTGAATCAAAGGAATTTAGTTGCCTCACTTTGCTTACTGAGGTCACTGGGCAGGCTGTGGCTGAGGTTCTTGTAGAACTCCGTACGATGTGCTCTCTTCAGCCCAGTGCACAATCCAAAGTCCGACAGCTTCACATGACCCTGTACACACAACACAAAACATTTACACTTGCCATGCACTGCTTGTGTCAAAATCATCACAATCCACTCAAGTCCAATAGTGAAACACAGCATTAGAGAATGGGAAGTTGAACATTGTCACATTGCAGTAGTAAAGTAAGCAAGTATAAAATCCAGCCAGGTCCTTAAAATGTGTGTGAATTTACAGGTACATAGACTACGTAAAAAATGATGAGTCACTTAATAAAAAGTATGTGTCCAATTAATCACTGACCAGTATTTGTTTCTATGGAAAGTCCTTTTTTTCAGTACATGAGCAGCCATTATTAAAGCTCAGTTACCTGGCAGTGTGACAATAACTCACTACCAGCTAACTATAATAAACATGAATAAGATCAGAAAGAGATATCTATCTAGTGCAACAACTTTTCTCAGATCATATGGTAAATAAATTTTATTTATAAAGCTCCTTTCAAAACCTGGGTTACAAGGTGTTAAAGAATAACACATCCTTCATTGTTTTCCTTCTTCAGTTCTGGTATAACTTGTCGAGATTATCGATTATTTATCTCTAAAAATTAATATTTTCGTTACCACTAAATGATTTATGTAATTTGGTTATTTTCACAAGCTGAATGGAAACTGAATTTGATGTTTAATTCACATCCTCCTGTATAATAACATAAATATCTATTTATGTTATTTATTCATTCAATGCTCACCCTAGAGTCCAGCAACAGATTGTCTGGCTTGATGTCTCTGTGGATGAAGCCGAGTTGGTGGATTGAATCGATGGCAAGCACCGTCTCTGCTATGTAGAATTGGGTGGCCTCCTCTGTCAATGTGTCCTTCTTCATTAGGAGGGTCATCATGTCTCCTGCGGGGCCACAGCATGCACAACCACAAATGCTTTTTTTGTACAGCAGGACAAAATAAACCCTTGAAAAGTAGCTGAAGGAGAGATGTACTGATAAGATATGTATTGAAAATTAACAGTAGGCACATGGCCGCATGATTTTTCCAAATCCTTCTGGATATTTCATTTTGCAAATCATTACAGGGCCAAGAAAGCAGATTTCCAGTATTTTCATGTGTATAACTCTATAGCAATAAATGATACCTCCAGGAAGGAACTCCATGATGAGGTAGAGGTTCATCTTGTCCTGGAAGCTGTAGAACATCTTGACCACCCACAGGCTGTCTGCCTCCACTAGGATGTCCCGCTCAGCACGGATGTGTCCGACCTAGCAGACAAACTTTACGGTTCAGTATTCTCCATGCAGTTTCATATGCTCCCCTTTAAAACCCCTGTCCTCCTCACCTGTTCTTTCTCAAGCATATCAGCCTTACGTAGGATCTTCATGGCATAGACATGACCCGTGTCCTTCTTCTGTACCAAACGGACCTGCACACAAACATAGTACTTCTGATTCCAAACTGACATTTCTATGCAAGTGTCTTGTGATACAGAACATTAACATAAAGGCAGGCACATTATGACCTGCACCAGTTTGGGTTTGTATTGGGAGCTTTTGTGATCCATATTCACAACACCTGGTATGGATAGGTAGCCGCCTGATTTCATCTATCTCAGCTCTTTTAGTGCCACAACTGTTTAATGGGTAAATGCTACAAAATGACCTGCAATACCATTAGAGGAAAGAAAAAAAAGAGTGAAAGAAGGGCAACATCAATGCCCTTGCTTTGCTGAATTTAGAACCAAGTTCACTTGGTTTGGCAGCCGTCGTACATCTGTGGCTTTTGGAAATTCCCTGCTTGAATCAAGGGAAGCCAACATCTGAAAATAAACAGTTTTGGTGGAACCAAAACCAACCCAGGTTTTAGAACTGGCCCTTATTTTTAGCCAAAATGAAGTGCGCAAAAATCTCTTCGCAATGCATTTTTCTTGACCTGTTTCTTAACTAATAGTTCAATCTTTAACATTGGAAATACAGAGAGTTTTCTCTAAATTAAAGCTGTACAGTAGACTGTATGTTTGCTAAATCCCGATTTATCGTAGGATCTGCTATATAGTATGCTATCCTTTATGAGCATTTGTTTTAATAACCCAGGTTGTTAATTAGAGAAATTGTTACAGACAGTTACTAGCACAATCTCTAATGTTGGGCACAGAGAACAGAAGTTTTAAAATCCTTTAAATATGATTGCATCAATCACTTAAGGAGAATCTTCAAAGATAATTTTCCCTCCCCTCTTAGAAATGCACACAATACAAGAGTTAAAAATAATGATGCAGCACACGCTACAAGATATTATTAAGATTGCCTTGGAACAGACAGTAGACACGTAAAAATCCATTTCCTAACATGCATTGCTCCAGGAAGGAACAGGTGCAGAAAAAGTATGGTAATTTGTCAATATATTTAACAGGGTTTCTTCTCTTTTGAAAATATGGGTTAGACTTACATATTAGTAGACCAGGTCAACCAACAATTGAGTAACAGTAAGGTAACATTATAGGTCCGCTGAACTGCATGTCCGCGCGCGCGTGTGTGTGTGTATATATATATTATATTATATTATATATATATATATAATATATACAATATATGACAGCAAAACGCGCAAAACGAGAAAGTCTCATGCCGTGCTGAAATGAACATCAACAAACTTTGTCGCATTGCTGTTATCATTATTAATTATTATATGTTGCTCATTGTTAGTCACTTATTTCATGTAGGCACACATAAATTTCTGGCTGAGCTAGTGGGACATAGAGGCCAACTCCCCCTAAATGGTCATTGGATGAACATGGATGTTCCCAAATATAAGACATATTGAAACATAGAGCTAAGATCTGAGGCAATAGCACAAGATCTCAACTGAACAGAGGGACTATAAAAAATGGGACCTTTCACTCACAATGGGCTATTATTTAAAATGTATTTTTACCTCTCCAAAAGCTCCTCTGCCGATCACCTTCAAAGATTCAAAGTCTTCCAGGCCCAGTCGAGTGCGTTTCAGGCGGAGGAATTCTGTCTCCTTCCTTGCATGTTGAGAACGTCGGATACGTTTCTATAGATCAGAGACAGCATTGTTTACTTTACACAGAGCAGTTAGAGCAACCACCACAACACAATCACTGACACTTTAATCTACAATAAAAAAGATATAGGATATTTTGAGGTTGTAAATGTTAAGTTATGTGTATGTGAGGCTGTATTGTTTTGGATTAAATATGTACAATACGCCATCTTATCCAGGCCGTAAGGAAGAGGATGTAATTACAAAACGGTTGCATAAGGATTCAAGAATGCAACCTGAAATGTGAGGGGAACCAGGAATATGCCAAGTTCAAAGGAGTGAATTTACTCACAGGGAGGGCTTAGAACAGACAGTGCAGGTGTACATGTGTATGCTGGGAGCATTTGTGACTGTCACTCACCTCTTCATCAGCCAGACCCTCTTGATCCATTACTTTCTCCAACTTTTGCTGTCTGGAAAGTGCATGGCAGAATAATTTAACACAATCTTTGGATACATTCATATCCTTTTGATACATTCACAAAATGAGCCGTGCAGTCCAAGAGCACAGAATTTAACATTATGCACTCATCCTGGATTTTGGCCTTCAGCCTTCCATACCATCCCTTTTTCAGAAATGGTATAGATCACTATATACTATTCTATTCCTACTTCTGCTGCATAGCTGGGCTAGAATCCAGAGCTTCAAAACTGTCCAATGACATGTCCAATCCAATAATATATATAAGATAGACAGAAGGCAACTCAGCCCAGTTATTTATTTTTTGTAAAGTTTTATGGACCTACTACATTTCACTACACAAGGAACCCTCTGTTTGTTTATTTATTCCTGCAATTCCACCTCTAACATGCACAACAAAATTTAAAGTGAACTTAAACAAATCCATAGTGCACAAAACACTTTCCCGCTTTGCCCCCATAGTATCAAAAATATGGATATTTTTTAAATGCACCAACTGAATCACCGTTAGACAATATTTTATGTTTCTACATGCTTCTAGTTTGAATAGTCATTCAAGTCTTCAGCAGCAATGTAACAAACAATCAATCTAACACTCAAACTGAGGGAACCAGCAAGATGAGAAATAACACAAAACAACTACACTACTGGATCAACGCCTTTCTGTCACAGTTTCGACAAAGGCAAATGATGTCAGTCTTCATACAGGTAGGATTGATTACAGATTCTACAGGTATCTTTGTTCTTCATGATCTTTTTTCAGTTATTCTATACCAAAAACTCATCTGTACTATGCTCATTTCGACCAAGGATCAGCCAAACCAGACATTCTAAAAAAAACTATTTTTAAAATTCTTTAGGGGGGTTTTTCTGTCCACAGTGTAAATTTAGTGCACTGACTGAACTGCTGAAAAACATCACAGAAACGTCTACTTCTGTGCCTGATCTGCTTGGTAAACACTATCTTTTAATTCTATGTAAAATATTTAATACTTTTAAAAGATCAATTTTAAAAGTATTTAACGCAAACATAAATATTCAATATTACGGATTTCTACACTTAGTACTAGTTTCTACGTCTACTGCCAATTAAAGTCCAAATGTTTTCCGTGACAGCTACTATGGTATTGTAGACTAAACCTTGTCTAATTTGGCTAATCAAGAATCAAGCTCAAGCTCATTACTAAAAACTTTTAACTTTTGTAGACTTTTGGGGATACTACATCATACCCAGAAAATACATTTTCAACTTTCCATTACTGTTCCTGTATTATCAGTATATGAATATCTTATATAAACTCCATCTTTGCTACATAACATGAGCAATTTGCATGGAACATTTGACTTTAAAATACCCTGGACTGGTCTATTCTGACACAGGACAGACCTACTCAGCTTCAACCAACTCCTGTCTACTATGATAGATGGCAACAGGAAAACTGAACTCGGAGATTATAGTGCTAAAATACAGTCCATGCCAATTATTATTATTATTTATTTTTTTGCGTATTGAAGATATGTGGGTTTGAGATCAGACGATGAATATGAGACAAGAGATGAGAGTTCTTGCTTTTATTTCCTGGTATGTAGCAGAATTATCGCCTGCATTACATAAGCACTGTAAAAAATGGTAAATAAATCAAGGCAATTTAGCATGTGGCCGTTGAACTAAAATGCGTTTGACGCCTCTGCTCTAAATGAACCAATATTGTCTTTGTATCATATTGCCGTGATGTGCATTGTATCACTGTTGAAACAAGTAGCTACAGTCTGGGAGAAACATTGTTTTGTAATTGATCAACCATGTCTGTTTATTGGTTGTATAACAATAGCACCACAACTGGTCTGATTTATGGCCTATTTAAGGGTATCTTTTTCACAAATCCATTGCCAAAATGCACAAGGGAGAGGGGGAAACATAAACAAAGTACAAGTGAAGAGAGAGAGAGATGGACTAATTACAGATAAAAGGTGTGTATTGTCGATATAAGTGCACCTGCTAATCCACCACCCTGAAAGCTGATGTAAGAGTCCTACCTGCCACTGCCCAAAAATTATGGAGAAAAGTGTCAATAAAAATTGGTGCTGGTAAAAATCTTAATATACCCATCAGCCAGACAGGTCTATCCTATACAGACAGACAAATGCCTGGACCAATTCTACCAAACTAATGTTGAGGGCGCCAGAACATTCCCAGAGCACTCGGAATATGCCAGAGGTTTCTAACTGTTTCTCAAAAAACACTGCCAACCAAAATGTGTGTTTTGGATACTGCTGATTGCTGATTCCTGTTCGACACAGGTGTACAATATCAAGACCTCTGGATGAAACGCCTCTCAGCGATCTCCAAAACACACATTTTTTTTGTACAACACTGAGCCTTATACTATTTCTGAAGCAGTATCCAGTAAGTAAACAATCATGTTAAACGCATTACCTCATCTCTCGCTCCTCATGTTGGGCAATGAGGTTACTGTAAAAGTTTTCCAGGGTCACTTTGGCCATTGTTACTCGTTCCCTGGTGTGGTTACTCATGGAGGAGCATGAGCTCTGGCCAGTCATCGCCATGCTTTTCCTGCAAGAAAACATACACAAGAGATTGAGAACAAGCCCTAATATCTGCCTCTAATGCAACAACAATTCAATTCACACAGTCACTTAACAACCAGGCAAGAGCACAGTTAAGTAAAATGAGTGTTGCCAGAGAAAATGAGGAAGGAAATCCACTTGTTGGGCAGAGTGCTGTTGAACACTGAGGCAGGCAGTACGGTTATGAAGAAATAATGATGAAACTGGTGGCGACATAACGTGAGGCCAAGATAGGAGCATTCATGTGTGCCTATTTGGGCTTACTTCCTGATTTTTGAATAGCTGTGGTTCTCTCAAAGAAACTATCCTGTTTTATTGAGTTAAATATGAGACAACAAATTGTAGCTTTATGGGTACAGAATTTTCAAATTAAAATTCACAAAAAATAATTAATTAATCTGTTTAGATGGCTAACTCACAGTTTCTTAAGGAGATGCTTAGAGCTCTGTGTGCAGGATAATTCTTCTGTGAAAGAATATCAGCAACAAAGTTGTGTGCATCCCACCAGAGATTTGGTTTTCATAGCAGATGTCTGTTTTCAAGACGGCAACATTTGTATGCCAACTAATTAGATAAACACCCCACTTATGCCATGCTCTGGGAGCAAATTATAATGGTTCCACATTTGTTGTTTTTTCTGAGGGCTGAGCAAAAATTGGTGACAGCTAAAGCTGGGGCGATATGGCAAAAATATCACATCAGTGATAACACTCTACCACATCAATGATATCACCTAGGGTGATCACCTAGTGATTGAAGATTCGCCGGTTTGATCCCTGGCTCCTCCATGTTGAAGGTCCCTGAGCAAGACCCTAACCCCAAATTGCTCCCGACAAGCAAGTGGGCCTTGAATGGTTACCTCAGCTGTCGGTGTGTGTATGAATGGATTAATGTAAGGCAAACATTGTAAAGCGCTTTGGATAAAGCGCTATGGAAATGCAGTCCATTTACCATATTTTTCACATTATTGACAAATGAAAATTTGGGCAGTATTTTTACCAAGACAAATACCATGAGAATTGCAATAGTAAGCAGGGTTTACTAATAAAATCGTTGCACTTTCTTAAATACAGCGCCGAAATATGACAACAAATAAGTCTTGAGAAGAATTCTGTATAAATTCAAGAACATGAACATTGAACCATGAGAAACACTGACAGGCAAATATACTGTATATCTATATATGTAGAAGATGGCTTTAGTCAGGGCACCCAGAGAGACACCAGAGTTTTTGCAGCCTGTATTTTCATCCATTTGACATACACTGCCGGCATGGCAGGTTTTCAAGTGTGCAAACAAGTTGTTTATGTTGCCGCCCTTTGCTGTGACACCTCATTCGCAAATCTTGCAGGGTATATTTTTCTGTGGAGTGTCCATTCCATTTAAACGCCAAACCGTCTCGATACCATTGACAGGGCACCATTACAGGAAGTAAATCATTCAAGTGGATGTCTGCACTGAAACTTGGTCAAGACTCCATCTTATTTATTTGCATTTCCCAAATTCTGATGACAAATTATATCACACATTTGGCTGAAGTTTTTGTGTAAGAATTGAATAATGAAAAATACCATTAAATGACAATACTGCAAAACATATCTTCACATGAATCAAGACCAGTATACGTTAAAACACAGTGTACTGCCCAGCCATGAATACATAGCCCTGCTATCAGCTGCAAACTTGACGCCCAAGAAATGGCCACAGGGAGCTCAAAATAGAGATGCTGCTCCATGTCATTGAAAGGAGCAATCTGAGGTGGTTGAAGCATCTAATCAGGAAGCCTCTTGGAAGTCACCCTAGAGAGGTGTTCCAAGCATATCAAACTTGAATGACACCACAGGGCAGACCCAGAATACACTGGTGGAAATTGATTTATACGCCATCTAGCCTGAGAAATTTGAGGATTCCCCAAGAAGAGCAGATGCATTCTGTAATGGCTGCAGTTTCTGTTGGGGCCACATTTACAGAGGAGGCACAGTGAGAGTGAAAACAGCTTGAATTATGATGAAATCTCTTAATGCAGAGATAATCACTAATTCTCCTCAAGGCACCACAAAAATTGTTAATATTACTCTGATTGTTTTCAAGACTGTTATCAACCCAAGAGGTTTTGTGCAATAAAGCATAGTAGCAGGAGCAGAATTTGTATCTTCTTCTGTTAGTACATGTATTTCTGTAAGTTTCATTTACCTTATACAAAAGCTCATCATATAAAACTTTCTATCCTTCACAATTACTGAAAGATTAAAAAAAATATTCCTGTCCTCGCCACAGTTTACTATAAAATTCTGTGTCTGGATTGGTGTCAAAATCTGTTGTTCTGTAACCTGCAACCAAACTCTCCATAAAATCCGTAATAAAAAATGTTGATAAACCTTCAGTTGTCTTATTAACAACTGACACAAACTCAGACAAAACAGGCCATCATTCATTTCCAATTGTAATACAGGAGCGATAAACATCAGTAAACAAATTAATTTTTCCACTTGGTATGTGCACTTGCACGTATTTGATTTTCCGGTGCAATGCTGAGATTTCGTTTCATAATGAAGGTCTGCTGTGTCAAGGGAGCAGATATTGGCCCTTTTTGCTAAGGCTTAGTATGGACAGGGTTTCAACACTCATTTGCCAGTCAAACTCAATAAATTTTCTCAAGCTTTCCATATAGTGTCACAGGTAAAGCAACCTGCATAATTATTACAGCATTGTAAATTAAATTTAAAGCAGCCCCATAACCTTTGCGATAGCCCTTCTGTTTAAGGTATTAGTGCTTGCTGACAAGCTTTATGTTTGAATCAACAATTATAGATTAAGAAGAAAATGATAAAGATTCTGGTCATGGCATCACTGTAATTGTTTAAGAGTTTCTATACAAAAACGGGTTGTGAAGTAAATATGCACAATTACCATTCGGGTTATTCTGCTAGCACAAACAAACTGCGACAAAAACTTACCCAATTGGCGGAGGTAATTACTTAGGCAGGAACAATCAAAATCTTTTCCTGGATTTGCATCCGGATCCTCCTCTACACTTAACAAGTTGTTCCACAGCCCACAAAAATACGCTCTTACTTATAACACACTAGCATTTAGTATTAGCAAAGAATTTAATACAAACAAAACAATGGAAAACGGCTTTACTCAGATAGAGAATAAAAATAGAATTAGATGCTTAATTCACTTGAAGTACGTTACGAAATATTGTTATGTTCACCAACAGACTGAAACTCTGAGTATAAACAACATAAAGCTGCAGCTCAAAAAGTTGTTGGCTTAGCCAAGCAGCTAACTTAGCAGCGCAGCCACATAAATGAGCTGAGCGATATTTCAGTTAAAAGCAAACACTCATGGGTGGAGCTGCTTCAGTAATCAGATAATCAATAACTTACCTCGACTCAGTCTGTAACTTTCGGTTTGCTTATCTGCCTTTACAGTCCTTATAAAAACAATCGTTAACCTGCTAATATCAGTTAGCATGTTAGCTTGTCAATCCGACAAGCCCAGAGGAAAAAGTAGGAATATCATACAGTTGCCTACAAAATAAAATATGGGCTTTGCAACAGCCACTACGCCACCGAATTACTAAGGATTTTATTTTGAAAATAACAGGAAATAAATTTTAGAACGAAGTCCCACAACTGAATAGCTAAACGCAAAAGTCGGCTAGTAAGTGTTAGCTACTTATCTGTAAAAATAGTTCAGCTGATTTGTTCGGGAGTAACTACATCATAAAGCAGAGCAGACATGCGATTTATTTAATGGCGTTGTGTGTTACAGGCACACATATCGCTTCCCAATACAGGCCAGATTTTACTTTTCGTAGATTGTCTTTGTTCGCTTACCTTGATCAGAGGTGTAGATCTACTGTCTTCCTCTACTTTACCGACCTACTCTTTGCCTTGACTTCCATCTGAGAGTGCCCCCTGACGGCCAACACCTCGACAGCGCTCTGGTCGTGGGCGTGTACTAAAGGCGGACATTATAAACCAAGAGAAACAGCCCGCCCCGTGGATACTATGTTCGCAGATTCATGGTGAAACTTAACATTCACCCAGCAGTGTTTTGAAAATCTTTAAATAAATGACACACACAAGATTACAATTACAATTCGAATTTAGCAGAAGCTTTTATCCAAAGATCATCTTCGACATGGACACAAGGCACTACTGTATTTGAATCTGCAAAGCTAAGGTCAAGATAAAAGTCCAACAATCTTGTTGTGTGTGTGTGTCACATTGTAATGATAAACATCAACATTTGTGTATCTGTAATACATGTACATCACTTTGCATTATTTACTACACGCTTTTACATACTATTTTCTCCTCTAAATTCCCTTGTGTATGGACTACCAAAATACAAAACAAAACAAACAGATTAAACTCACCTGAATACTAGTCAAGCTGAAGTGATGTAACTCAAATTTACACTCCTGAATATAAACCCCAAAGAGATGACCTCATCTTGGAAAAAACTTGTCTTTATTTGAAATGATTTTTTTGCTGACCGTATTGAGTTACACAGATTCACACAGTGGCCACCCTCTAGAACAATCACAACCCTCTCAGTAGCAAGTATTTACAAAAGTAGCAGCAAAATAACAATACAGTAATTCACACTTTACATAAACATTTGAGGAAAACTACACATCAACGATAAAGATAAAAGATGCAGTGCAACATCGCTTTGACATCCTTGTGTAAATCCTGCAGCAGGATCCCAAACATCATATCTAGTGTTTCTTATTCTTTTCTCTTTTCATCTTTTCTTGATATTCGATGATCTTTTTGTGAAAAATTCCTGCAGAAAAAACAAGAGAGAAGGTTGAATTTATTTGCATAAGCAATAGCAAGCATACATACACACAAGTCTTTAAGTTATTTACATGTGGACACTGAGCACACAAGTAGAGAGATTAATTCATTATTAGCATCATTGAAATTGTCATTGTTAAAATTGTGTCTTGTCAAATGGTGTTGCTAGACGAGGACAGGAATTATTACAAGTTTTAGTTCTCACCTTGCTGAGGTCCAGGGTGCCGCTCCTCCACCTCTTGTATAAAGAGGTCAAACATCTGAGTTTTGATGAACTTCTTGACAAAATGGCGAGTGGTCTTTGAGTGGATGGCCTTATAGAAATTTCTCCTTTCAAACACACCCTTTTCTCCATGTCTGCCGTACTTCACATATGAGGCATAATGGCCGACTATTTTCACAAAGAAAGTCAGGAAGGCTTCTGAAACCACCCGGTTCAGCTCCTCCACAGCTGAAAGAAATACCATAGTATTTTCACAGATATTCTGCATACAGTAAACTAACTAACTACTAGCATTTAGAAAATTGCAACAAACTATAACTGGGGAACTTTTGGATTTCTGGTCCAAGTTACTTACTTGATGCTTCTTTTTTCTCCTTAAGTGTCTCTAGTATCTCATTTTGGAGCTTTGGGGGCAGAATAGAGGTCTCATCTCCAATCTGGAAGATGTCAATTTTGACTGTTTTTTTTCTTGCAAAACCAAAACAAATCAAAAATCAAGACTGAAACACATTTTTGCACACTTACGGAAACAATGAATGTGTTCTTTTTATCTGCAGATAAGTCCACCACAAGCAGCTGTGTTATAAAAGAAAGAAAATAAAGTAGAAGTATTGTTATTTAGGACCCCAATGGTATGTTTCATTTATCTATTGAAATAACAATATAAATATGAGCAGAGGTGGGACCAATTCATCGGTTTGACCCTGGTAAGTTTTAAGCACTTTATGAATGACAGAACAGTGTTTACAATCATAAAGCATGCATGATGCCCTGTGAACAAATCTAAGTATAAAATGTCAGCATTGGCCACCCTATGACCATTGACACTGCAGTAACTAATTGATGTTACAGCTGATGTTTTGTTGTGTAATCCATGATAACTCACATCACTTTGGTCAGTGACCAGATCCAACAGGTGTTTCTGCACCCCCAATAAGTATGGTGTTGGTGCCATCACAACATCAATCAGGATCTCTGGAACAATGGAGATAAAGGTGTGCTGCCAGGTGAACGGGTAGAGCAGGGCTACTACTGCATGAATGACTTGGGACAACGTGCTGTCAAGACACAGGTGCAACATTAGAAAATATAACTATAACTGGCAAACTCAATACTTCCTACACCTGTTTCATATTGAAAGATGGAATTCTTCAAGCTCCTCCTGAACGTTTTGAGTTTCATTGGTAGATGAATATCTTACAAGCACAGGTAAGTAAAGCAAAGTCAACCAGAACATCAGTACTTTTTTGTGCAGGCTTTACATAATCCTTTGAGGTCACCATGGGGGGAAGGTCGGGAAGGCAGGTGTGTTGGTTATAATGTTCACATGTTTGAATGACTTGATTTACAATCACATAAGGCATGATTACATTGATTTATGATGAATTTAATTTAATGGCCGAAAAACATTTTATTGTCTTTAAAAGTAATTAAAATTTGATCACAAATTACATTCAGTAAAAACAGCATTTCTGTTCAAATATAAACTCACAGCCACAAACTGATATCAACATTATTTATGCTGAATTGACCATGCACGCCATTAGAATGGCAAACAGGACAGCCACTCACAGATAGTAGTTCATGTATGAGTTATTCATGTATATGTAATCAAAGTAACAGACCAAGACTATGTAATTGTAAATCAATTTACTCTCTTCATCAGTGTAAGCCACTTCTGCATGCATCCTGTCTGAATGGGTCTGTCAGTGAATGGTAGAATTCCTATTTACTCGGTGTATGTGTACAACTTAATCTCAGTTTTGAGTGAATGTGAGTGTAGGGGGAGTGTACAGGTAGGTGAGGATGAAATACCCCAGTTCTTCAGCAATGAAAACGATCCGTCGCTCCAAGACGGTGGCAGCGAATACCAGCAGCACCTCTTCATCTGTCAGGCAACGGAACAGTGTGGCAAAGTCGACATGCTCCAGCCACGAATCCAACGGCCGAGTCAGCCTGATGATCTAGTGGAGATTCACCACTGTCACAAATATGTCAGCACTATGAAATATCATTGAATTTTCCTTTTATGAGTTCACCAAACTTGGGTTCATCAACGATTAGTAGCACAAACCAAAGTTGAAATAAAGCAAAAGTCTTGGCACATGAAGCAGGAAGTCTTTGCTTTGACCTCAGCATATTTCATTTTAGTAAAATTGAAACCAAAAGTAAAGTGAGGTGCCTTTAGTGGAGGAATGAAGTCTCAGTCTAACCTCAGTGCCAGACTCAGGAATGAAGCTCTTGATCTCCACCGTGTTTCCTGGAGCTGGAAATGGAGCTTCCCTTAGTTTCTGCATGAAAGGGTAGATCATGGCCATTGAAATCTGACGGCGCTTCTCCACCTCATCAAAGATCTGCATGAACAGAGGCACAAGTAACATCATACACTACATTCCCTGGACTGAAGCATAGCGTAAGCAGTAGTGTCTTCTTTCTTCCTCTTCGTTGTGTCGTAGCCAAAACATTATGCCTATCATACACTCTGTGCCACAGTCACACAGACAATTCAAAGTATGCTTACTCCAAGAAAACCTTTTATTCATTGAGTAAATACCTTGGTAAGACACCTGTGTATATATTTCTTCATTGACAGTACTTGCCTCGTTCCGCAATTAAGAAATGCATCATCAAAACAGCAGAATTATATTGATTCTCCTCATATATGCATCAATCATACTTTTGCCCTAGCCACAGTACAGACAAATAATCAGAGTACTGAGTCACGCAAATATATATTGTTGAATATAGAAAATCACTAACTTATTCGACTATTTATAGTAAAACAGAGTGCAATGTAAGGCTGCATTTACACCTGGCATTAAGACAAGCTCTTACTCACAGGTTCACATTCACATAATCCAGGTAACAGGTTAGCCCTAGGTGTAAATTCTTACAGAAAGGAATGTTATCCCATCTGCCAGATCACAGGACCAGCCCACCACGCTTTTAAAAAGACAATGGATGAAGAGGGGAAGGATGGCCTTAAATAGCTTAACAACAGTGTACGGAGATCTGATCGTAATGCATCCAGATAATGACATTCAGATTCATGCAAAGTGTAAATGCAATGTGTAAAGATTCATAGGATAACTCAATTAAACTCACACGGATCCTGAAAGAAAGAAAGAAACTGCATTTAAGACTTAAATCATTCTGACTCTCACCTTAGAAAATAGGCCAAAGCAAGCCACTTGGCTGATGATACAGTAAGCCTCAGGTGGACGCGCTCCCTTCCCACCAGGCTGCAGAGAGAACGATGGAAAACAGCCATTCACAATTATACTAATTAATTAATTACAATTAAATGAATTAAAAATGAATAATTCCCTCTATTGCCCACTTCCATATGAACCGCATAAGCAGCTCTTGTTTTATTTAATAACATCATTATGTTATTATTGTTGCTTTTATCATTATAACCAACAAAGAGATTAATAAAAACAATTTACTGTTGACCACACAGCTGAGTGAACTATTATAGGATGTAGTCCCTATATTTGCGCACCTGGTAAAGAAAAAATAAAAACCCATAATTTCATACACTGACCAGTAAGCGCCTACAGTATCCATTTCGTCTGCTGCCATCAATTTCAGTCAGGACAAAGGAGAAAGTCTCACTGAAAAGAGACACAGACAGACACCACTTATGTAGTCTGAATGTATCCATGAATATGAGAGAGTTAAAGATCTACCTGTGATATTCTGTCAAAGGAGCCCAGTTGATGCCCTCTGGGAAGCAAAAGAGCGTGATGGCCTTCAGCGTCTTCTCCTCCTCCTCCCTCTGAAACCTTGCCATTCCATCTCGCTGAGAGTGCAAACAACATTCATACAAACATGCACAAGTAATGTTTAGACAAACAGGAAAGACAGGGGTCTCTTTAACAAGTTTCCCTGCATCATGGTGACAACCTCATTCTTCAGTTTCTCTAAAACTTTTAGTTGTATCCCAAAGTCAGCAATGCTCCACTCAGCTATCACAAGTCAAGAGGAGTACATACCTGTATATATTCTCTAAAAGCAAATTACTTAGACATCACACTCATTGATTGAGATGTAGCCTTAAGCGCAATATACTTGAAAATTTAAAGGTTTACAGTTCAATTTCAAAATTGATTCTGCCCAGTTCCACTCCCAAAAAAATGCAACGCTGTTCATGACTGATGCGGATTATTGCATTTAATTTAGATTTTTTAATGCAGTAAGAGTGGGAAAAAATAGTTAACTAAATAAAAAGGCCGAATTACATACAGAGAGTTAAATTTAATGTTCTTGTGTTCCAAGTTTGTGTCTTGTGTTCTTGTGTTGTTGTGTCAAGGTTTATTATATGACAGAAAATGCTCATCCACATCATTTCTGGGGAACACCCACCGACTCCAGGAAAGATCTCCATATAAGGAAACGTTCATTACATAGTGCTCGGTTGTTTACTCTCTTCGTTGAGAGATGCCAAAAGATGCAAAATACCCACATTGAGAGAGGTGTGTGTAATTATGCAGCACAAATGGGAAGCATATAACTGTACTTCTTCGTTCAACGAATATTGAGATTTCATCAATTAAAATACATCTTACAAGCGGTGTGAATTGCAGATAATAGCAGGTACAATTCCCATTTACCTCCATATAATGGAGTGCTGGACACATTTCAAGGCTGGCACACTGAATTCCACAGATGACAAAGTGATCACAAAAGTTCTTCCCTGGGGTGCAAGCTTCTATTAAAACGCACAAAATGAATTTACAAAATTTTATGTTTGAATAATCTGCACTGTGAAACAGCCTTAAATTGTCTATGTAATTCCCTCCACAGTTTTGTGGACAAAACTTTACACCACACAAATTAAAAATAAAAACAATTTATTGTTGTGTTTGTGGATTGTAAAATATACATTTGTGGACTGTCTTCTGTGGGTTACAACTAAAAAGTCCAATAAAATCTGTTTCCTCTGTCTGCCCTGTTGCGCCATGAGGAAGTTCTCTGTCAAGACTCAACCATCTAAACAGCAATGAACCACGTCAAGGTGCACTTTGCCTTCAAAAGGCATAGCAGGCGACGCTCTGACTGGTTCACATTATGTTTGACCCAAAACACGCCCTTAGGAGCCTAAATCCTATCCCTTTGTGCCTTGCGCCTCACTTTGCATCCAGAATACACGCGGCTTAGATAGCAAAATGGACATGGCCACGCCTGTGTCTGTGAAAGGTAACACATAGTTACTTATTTAAGATCCAGGCCGGATTGAGTCAGTCAGTCTCTCTCAATTTACAGGATATGTGAATGAATCTACAGTATTTACATTACATACTTGTTGGATACTGTATTTATTTGTTGTATTTTGAGATGGATTAAATGGGTTCTAGCTTTAACAGATGGACTGGATGCTTTGTAAACCATGCTGCAGAGAGAAAACTCACCTTAGGGAACTGGTAACTGATCTGTGGTTCATAGTCGTCTCCTTTCTTCTTTAGGCTGACCACTACTAAGTACTCGAAGAAGTACTGGCCGCTGCAGTAGCGCGGCTGCCTGGATGATTTGTCCACCTCTCCAGGTTCTGGTGGTTCTATTGGTGGAGAATCTTTCACGTCTGCACAGAAAGTCAGTAATATGCTCCTTTATGAGACGGTGAAGTTTATCCAGGCCTCTGCTGAGGATGAATACAGGGCTGTGGCTCTGTCTGCTAATGGTGGGGTGCTGAGGTCTGTCATTACGAAAGCCACAAAACATCAAGTCCCACGGCTAATTGCTTGTTAGAGCTTTTCAACATATCTGCCAATAAAATTCCCAAACATTTCCATTACTTTTATTTAACCACCAATGAAACCATTTTCAGAAACACTTAATTCTAGTGAAAAAAAAATTAAGCTTCCAATATATCGTCACCCATTCTGGGCGGCCCTAAATGATACTCACACATCCAGAGAAATTTAAACGAAAACAAAAATTCCATAGCTTAAAAAAGAGTTACCATAATGGGTTATATGATTTTTTTAAATCCTTTTAAAAATATTTTTAATTAATCGTCTATATTGAGTTGATTTACAAATTCATTTACAACTGCTTAAGGGGATTTATGTAGTACAAAACCCAACCTTACAACCAACTGAACTTATCACATGAGTGTGATGCTGCACAAATTCACAGAATAAAATAGATCCATGAATTACACAGCCCACATTTCTTCTGTGATCGCTCTCTGTAGTTCCAATGTTTAAAGCCACAATAGTAGCAAAACAAGCTGTATCAGTCAAATTTGTTCATATGGCTTTTTAGCCATATTATACCTATACACTATATTACTATATTATAGAATATTGCAATGAAATCCCAGATCCCGCACTCACCGTCTTTTTTCCGTCTTCGAAATGAGGACCACATGGCACTGATCCTCTTAAGGGCCCCTGGTCCCCCACCTCCATCTTCACCTGATTGGATTGTGCGTGTTTCAGAGACAACCACAATTAAACTTTGAAACTGTGACATAAGCCTTCCTTTAATTTTAAGGGAATATTTCTACAGCTCATTAATGCATATTTTACTTGTCAATTTTACTTGACAAGCTGTTAATTTTCACATTATCTCGCTGACAAATGGACAGGATGAAAAATGGCAGTGACTAAAATTAAGAAGAATAGTTAGAATAGAATAGAAGAATAATTAAAAGACAGATAGGAGCTGTGTTACCTCACAAACAGATCAAACTGAAAAGTGATTTACAGCTAGGATTAACGTTAATGAAAAGATAATGAAATTAATACAAAATGTAGATGAGATCAAAGCCGTTTGGTAATCTGCATTTTTTTTTTGTATTGATTGAAATTAATTGTTCATATATTGCACTAACGTGTTCTGCTTTATCCAATGTGTTCTGATAAAAGTTGAAGTGGGTCAAGATTAACTTTTCTGAATGTATTGTGAAATGGTGAAAATAAGCATGCAATTCATGAATTGATGTTATTTCAATAAAATAAAGTAAAACCCATTTAGTGAGGCAAATGATTGATTGTGGCATAATGATTGACCAAAACAAAGGTTTAATGTTGCCACTGTGTAAAACATGGTTTGATTGCCACTTTAGCACTTCTTGGAAAACATGTTATATAAAAGGCTACTCACTCTCTCCCAGATCTAGCTCACTCCTGGGTTGTGTACCTTAAAAACACACAAAATAGGCAAAATTATAAACAATTAAACTTTTAGGAATACTTAAGGAAACCTTTAGGATTAATAGTTCATTCCTTCATTCATTCATCAATTGTGTATACAAATGAATTTGATCTTATTCTGTGCTAAGGAACAAATTCAGTAAATGTGTGGGATTTGATCATTTTGTTTGTACGGGAAATAGTTCATAGGTATGCATGAAATTCACAAATTGTAGGGAGCACTCGGAAAAATGCAAACAAATCTGTGTTGGACATTCTTGAAGTTATAAAATCCTAATAAACATGAAAGAAATCCTCCTGCATCTGTGGCACCCACCAGTTCTCTGAATAAGCCCATTATTTCCACTCAACACTATGGCACACTGCCCTAAAACACGCTGCCCTTCATGGAGTGTTTGCATTCTTTCCTTATGCTAATCACCAATTGACAGGAACGGGTTGGATGAATCAACACGTCTGCCAGGGTACGATCGAATTGTGACTCCTTCAGTGTTTCATGTATCAGATGTGACTGCTTTTAGTTTTGTCTGCTACGCATATAAATATTGATGAATGAGGTCCAATGTGTTTATAACTCACAAATTATTCACACATTCATTCAATATACTCACATCAAATTTGCATTTCTTAGAGAATCTTCCATCATTGTTGCCTAACAACATGTGACAGGCTGGAACCTCTGAACAACCTCTCAGTGTTTCAGGCGAGTTGACTAGTTGAGCTCTGCCCACATGTCATAGTTACACTTGGTTGAACAAGTTCACAAGGTACATGAAAAGCAGCTCACAAAACTGTGACGCATTTGGTTGGAGCACAGAGCTTAAATCCATGAACTGAAGCAGCCCCTTTGTATGAGAGGCAAAACGTCTTCAAGTATCTTCTGCCGAGTCCACTTGCCCTCCATTCAACCCTTTTTTGGACAGCTTGAGTCCAGTTTCATTTATTTATTTCCCAAAATGTTCACTGGGTTGTTACATTGAGGCTCCTCTTATGGCATTACAACCAGCTGATGACGACGCAATACAAACATCTGCAACAACATCTACAAATATAGCACCACTGTCCTCTGCACTGGGCAGGTCTCCAAGGATTTCCCTAACAGGACTGAGTTTACAGACACGTTGCTGTGGCAGCAGCTCCAACAACAGACAACAGTTCTACCTCAAAGTACAAACACATGCAGGATCATTTCAAATCATCGATCCCCCCCTCCCCCACCAACGGAGGCAGATTGAAATGACTTAGTACACCATGTTTTTGGGGGTTTCCAGCCATTGTGATGCAGATTAGGTACCACTTTCAGACAGAGCAGGGTGGAGTGAATTCTTCTCCCAAGTACAAACCAAGTCAAACACCAATGACCAAATTTTGCTAAAATTTATGATACATATTTTCAAGATGTCATCCAACCTCATATCAACAAAGGAAACAAGAGCTATGTTCTAAAGCTCTTTGATGAGTGTTACTTGCTCTGCTATAATTGACCTGACACAGGTTAGTTGACCTCTAAAAGCTGCAATCAGGAGAACTTTAAATGTTTGTTTCTGGTCCATATCAAATTAATTCTGGGGCCCCGTGATAATAAAGCAAGTTTAGGAGAGGCTCGATGAGCAGAGGGGAAAAAGATACTGTCCCTTTCAATCTTAGTCCTCGTAGGTCGACCAAAGCTCAAAGTCCACTGAGCACACAGCGCTCCATCTGTTATCAAGCTAAAGTGTGTGCACGGTGTAAACACTTTCTATACAGACACACACACACACACACACAAACACACGCAACTACCTCAGTTTTTTACCTTCTGCTCTGGTCATATAAATCATGGGCCATGACACAATTATTTCAATATTTGATTTCACGATGCAGGAAAATACTGATAACATAGAGCTGGTAAGTATAAAACTTGTAAGAAACATCAATCACCCTGATGGTGGCACTATTAAAACAACAATTACATTTTGTAAATAACTTGAAAACTGGAAATTTCCTCATCAAACATTTGTTGTGGATGGGAGCAGGAGTGGGAGTGAGTGGATCGGTGGGGAGTGTGGTGATTGTGATATAGTCAATAACCTGTTATAATGCATGATTCATGGGAGAGAGAGTCATGAATGGAGGTCTGTTGGGACTTGGCAGAGGGAGGAAAACAATTGAGTGCCCCTTGGGGTATTACAACAATATTTTAATAACATTGACGGTGAATATTTAAATCTTCTGTTTTCACTCAGACTCCGGTGCTGAGAATGTGCACGTCCAGCATACACCAAATTGTAATGTGCAAATAAATAAGAAAAATATTAATAACAAAAGTATTTTTTGATGGTAATGGAAACCAAATGAGCACCGCTTCATTATCACAGTAACGATTACCGATACACACACAACCTTCATTGACTGCAGATTTTGATGTCTGCTATGTGTGGCAGTGCCGCTAACTACGACTGTTGTGCTGCACTATTTCGTTAAACCACTCACACCCTCAGGTTCTTGAACATGTTACAACACCATGCTGTCATTACTCCAAGCTAAGGGGTCCTGCATTCTTCCAGCTTTCTCTCACACATTTAAATGGCCTACAAATTTCCACAGAACACTAAATTTTTTTTACTTTATTTTTACTTTTTAATTTGGCCAGTCACATCGAAGTGATTGTGTTGGCTGGTGTAATTAATTCCAACTGTTTCAACACTTCTGTGTCAGCACCCACATTCCAGTCTAACTGCATGATCAGCCACAAAGACACACACCTCCGTTCACCGTATGGAGGCTCCAAAGGATGACACATTCTCTATATGTTTGTTAGAAACAAACAAAACCGATAGCCACGGAGAACACGATTAACAGACGAGTCAAACTCAATTGCTGGAAGGACAATGTTGATCCAAACTGCTCATTCTCTGATCAAAATACGATGCATACACAAATGTGAACTCTATTCTCCTTCTCAAAAAGTTCTCTATATTAAACAAACCTATTGGCATTCCACATTCCAGAATCCGTTCGAAAGACAAGTAAACAAATGACTGATATTTTACTTTTGAGGACTCTACAGTTACACTTGTATGTTACTAGTATGCAAATCCAACTCCAAACAACATGGAAACACATCCTCTCACTTGTGTAACAATGTCATACCACAACACTGAGTTTCCTTCAAGATCTCTAAAGAGTCAGTGTTTAGTCCCTAATTGGAGACCCCAGGAACAAAAGCCTTCAGCTCTGCCAACAGGTACCTGCTGACCAGAAGGACCTGATGCTCATCCACTTTAATTAGGTCAAATATAGACATACTGGGGTACAGCACCAGTTCAAAGTTGGGGATGCATGCCTAACTGGTCTTTACTGACGGTTCATTCCACATTTTAGAGACATTTCACGCAAAAAATTCCAACTTTAATTATACAATAGGGACGAGCCATCAGTGAAGAATTATCTTGACTTGATGTCATGTGGAAAAGTTTCATTTTCATATTTAATCACTTGCGAAATTTGATCAATATATGAGCCAATTTTTGCTCAAGTCAAACATAAAAGTTAAAAAGACAACAGCTTAACTTTACGTTATTATGTTAGTTCGAAAACCTAATCGCCCCATTAACAGAATAATATAATAAACAGAATTGAAAGCAACACATTATACTCGGGGGAGATCACCGCGAGATGGGAGGGGTTTGCTTTAACCAATAATTAAACATTAATCCACACTCAAACAAAACTACAATATGCCCTCTGTAATATTGCTTAAGGGCACCTGCAGTATTTGTTGTCCGACTACTTATTTTCGCTACCTGTCCTACGTCATATACAGCCAGGTGAACTAAACATCAATACAGTGTCGACAGTTCTGTACTCACTCAATCTGTTCCTGAGGTCCGTCAGTCCGGATCGATTTTTGGTCCTTCTCTTAACCTCCGCACTCATGGTCGTTTCTAAATCCAACAACACACCGTTTACCTCTCAACAACACAACGGTGACACTTTACGGCAGTTTACCGTCTCCATTCCTCCACAAACAGCACCCCGCCCGCCCACCAGGCTCACACAGGTCTGCTGCCCAAGCGCGCCTCACCTGTGCTACGTTCAGGGAACGTGGGAGAAATATCTGAGGCCTGCATAATTTCTTTCTTTCTTTCTTACGAACGTCAATATAAAACACGTACAATAACACGCAAGAGGGTAAGAAAGTAGACGTACAAAAAATAATGTTGTTAGAATTATAGTAATTATAGCAACAAAGTCTTGACAGCAAAAGTTTGTCATCAGAGAAGTTGTACTGATTAGTGAATGCAGAGAAGTAGTGAATAGTGATTATAGAGTATAGTTGTGGGAGTCCTCTGTTCTTGATCCAACAATCCAGCCCACTCGGTGGTGTTTTTGCAAAGCTGTGCCATAAAGACAACTGAGCCAGAGGCAGAAGTGCAACACACATGGTGAGTAGATGTATAGATGGTTACATGTGTTGAATAATGACAAAATCAAGTTGATGATAATGCTGTGTCCGTTATCACGGCTTCAACATCTGGAGGTGAAGAAGTGATTAATGCTGTTGATTTACAGATAAAGAAATGTGTATGATCTAACTGACTCACTAACCATTTTTTTATTCCACCGTTTGCTTAGAGTAAAGGTCACTCATGTTGGAGTCTAACTTACCTGTTTGAGGCTTGTGGTCCTGACTCTGTAACTGTGAGCAACCTGCTCCATCAGAAACCACCTCTGTATGAATATGAACAAAGGAAGATGGGAAACATGAAGTTTGAAGTTTGTCTATAAAATAATACAGAAGGACGGAATATTATTTACCTTTCCTCCGCAGTGCTTCTCGGACAGATGAAAAAGCCCTCAGGCCTCGCCGCCCTGGAAATCCATTCTCGTCATAACTGTTTTGCCTTTCAGCTGCAAGTTGACAATGACATGATGATTTCCATCTTAACAAAAGGCTCAATCAAAAGCAAACACTATCATTGTTAGAGAGAGAGAAAAAGAACAAGCATGACTAGTGTGTACAGACTTACTTCTGAGACGTAACGATGAAAGACTGAGGCTCCTCCTGGTTTTCTGTGGAGACGGCTTTCGCTCCATGTCCTGGGTGAAAACACAACGCTAGTGAAAACAGAGTGTTGGTGGAGGTAAACATAACACTTAGTTTTATGGCTGAAGTTGAGCTCTGGAGAGAATCACTGTTGTTAGAAGTTGGACACGGACAGGGGAATGTCCTTTAGAGGGGAACAATACTGGCTCAATACTGCAGCTTTAGTAATAATAAACACACACTATGTCACACTAGTCTATGCCTAATATACCTGGCTTGAGAAATAAAGGAATTAAGCAGCTGCTTAGGGCCACAATGGTACCAAGGGCACCAGATGAGGGAAGGGGGGTGACCATTTTCATTTGAACATTCCTAACTCTGATGCTACAGATCTAACACACCGGTGACTGGACAACACAGGTGTTAAACAGGTTGGACTGGATGAGTGTTACGTGTAGATCTGAAAGATAAAGGAAGCCCAAGACAATAAATGAACTCTTGCCAGAGTTAACAGCATTGATCTAGGGATGTGTTTAATGTAGCGCCCAGAAACTAGAAAACCTCGCCCCAGCATTAAACGCCACCACGTCCAACGTCTCTGCTCCGTCAAATATGATGGCCAGGCCAGGATTGTAAACTAGATAACCAAAAAGAAAAGAAAAAAAAGAAACATCCCATAAACATTACAGGTTAACTCTGTGAAGACGTCATATACACTCAGATATTAGATGATGGTGATCCTAAGAACGTACACTCGAGTTCTGCTTGGCGTTGCTACTAATAATAGGAGGAACAAGGATGTTTCATTTCTCTCCAACTGCCGTTCTTCAGTTCATGAGAAGACGTACATTTTCCGCAATGTAATCCAATCCACCTCTGCTGTGTACAAAGAGGGTTGGCCCGCTCGTGCAAATGTACCTCCCTTCTCGCCACCACACAGGTTACATAAAGCCCGTGGAGGGTGGGGGTGGAGTGTGTTTTGGGCATGTATACACTTGTCCTCCATGGGCTGAGCACTCATTCAGGGAGCAGATCAGATTTGGCAGAGGGTGACCTCACCTGTAAGATCAACCTACTGCGTTGGTGCCGTCACAGATGCTTAGGACAACATATTAGCTTATTCAACCACAACTTCAACAAATTACTTCTACAAAGGTCGTTCTGTTTTCTACTTTGAGTTTTTTTTAGTCTCCTATAGCTGTTGTCTAAGTGCCACAATCACCGCAAATAATACATCTACTATGATGCTGTCAAGATCAAAATAAGTTCACAAGTTAAACACCAAATAATGTTTTTCACAAATCAACCAAACACAACAGTACAAAATGATGATAAAATGATGTCAAAGTATAGAATAGATCAACTATACAACAACAGCTCGGCCCTATGATTAAAACAACACAATCTAATATCAACAAGGAAAAATAACTTCTTTTTATTTGATTTTTTTTCTGCTGTAACATGGCCAATAGAAACCAGGCAGCCAGCCAGAACCCAGGACAGAAACTGATTTTCCAACTGCCAATGAACACCACAACATGGAACTTATAAAAAAAACCTTATATTGCGTCTTTCTGAGATCCCTGACCTGCAGGTCATATGTTTACGATTGTATCGAGAAACATGTTGCAAACAAATAAGCAATATCAGGTGTTTTAACACAGGTTGGCAATATGTTACACGTCCCCCCTCAATAGCCTGATAAATTCATCTTCATGGCTGAACAAAACAAAATGCCTGTCCCGATTTGTAAACCTCGCCTATTTTGCGTTGACCTCCACGGTGTGTGCCGAACCCAGCAGCTCGTGCGGCCGATATGTGCGAGATCAGCGCAAAATGCTTTCTGTGTGAAAGCCCCTTTACAGTTTGGCAGTTGAGTGTGTAAAGAGGCCTTCGTGGATGATACCCAGTGGAATCTGCCTGGCATCAACACAAGCCGGCTCTATACAGCTGAACCAGTGGTGACCTCAGAAGAACCATTCATGCCTTGGGTCAACATGCATTCACCTCATCTGGATGCTGTCAGCATTGGGGTCGGATCTCAGCAGACTGACTGCTGCTTCATCAACAACCTTCGTGGGTATGAAATAACCAATAACATTTTTGCGTATGGGCTGTCACTGTCACATCCAGTAGTGATCTAGCTGGTGGGATCGCATTCTGATCACAAATCTATCACCACCACCACTTTTTTTGGTGACTATTGTTGGTGCTACACTCAATTATTAATGGCTTACTACTACTTACGTTAAAAGGCCCATCAAAATGATACAAAACCCTTTCAATAATGGTGTTTGGACTACTATGTACTCAGTCACAAATTCATTCGGCTGTGTTTTAGAGGTTTGCATGCTATTCAGTAACTGATAACAAGAATGGCAGTTGATGCATCCAGTGAGTCAGCATTGAACTACATTATGAGCGAATCTTTTTCAGTGGAAGTTGCTGCAACTGAGAGAGTTTGTACTAACATGCAGATATAATTGCAGATATAATTATTAAAAGCATCAGTAATGATCAGTAATTGGAATTAAATTAGCGACAATTCAAGTGTAGCCTGGCTGCCAAACATGGACAAAGAAAGTTACAATTGCATGTATTTGTTGCTGCAGAACGTGATTTCTTCATAGCTTCCTCCGACACTTACTTTCTTCATGTGAAATAAGTTTTACCCTCTAAAAATAATGGAAGTAGGCTAATTCATGTTACGACAGGAAGTGTAAGTGAAATTTTCTGTTCCTTCCTCCATCTGTCATGTGATAATCACAGGAGATGTTAGCGTTTATATTACAACACCTTTAAATGTCCTTTATGCTTTTAAACCGGTTCAGGTAAGATTTCACATTTTGCACAAACTGATTATTGAATAAGAAATTCAGAAATCGCACACCACCTGAATATGCTACGTTGTCCACCGTCCTGTGTCTTCTGCCGTCTGTGCTGCTTTCAGTCTTGGCAGTACAAAAAAGGGTAGCTGTCCACAAGTCAATAGGAATGAAATGGTTATTATTCATTAATAAAAAATCCTCACAGTTTTAGGTTGAAACTGGCTGGATATCAGGCTGTGTTGTCCCTAACAGAAAAGCTGCAAGTGCACATACGTGTATGAGGAAGTGCATTTGAAGAGTGTGGTTAATGGACTTCAGTCAAAGGCTGGGATTTCCTGTTTCACTATAAAACCAAAGTACAGTGACACAGACAGTGTGTGGGTGTGTTTGTGTGTGCTTACCAGACCTGTTCATCCACTTTATTAATATGTTTGTCTATGCAAACCGTATCAACCATATCCAGAAATAGTGGTACTGATACTGGCCTTTGTTAATATGGTGGCTGCCATTTTTAATCATACCATGTTTGTTATGAGACCAACATCGCCATGGAGTCTTCACTTCTCTTTTTTTTGTTTACCAAGCAAGTAAGTAAAGTTTGGTCACATTTCCACCTTTAATTACCAAGCGTTCTCTAGTGCTTGTTGTAAATGCACCCAGAAATATTCCGGATGCTATCTGATCTGTCAGACCACATACAGATGTAGTCTGACATGCAATGTGATCAGGGCTGGTAGAAATCCGCTTTGTAAATGCGTCACACAACGACAGCCCTGAAGAGTTGCTGGCAGTTACATAAGTTTCATCAAGCTTCCACATCTGATAACTTCCTAGTTTCAGAACATTTCACTCGTTAGTGGCTTCACAGCCATCGACAGGAGGTCCTCAATTATATATTCAGTCATATTCATCACACAATGGCCTCTTTTTGATTTTGATGTATATTTATTAGTTACAGAAAAAGAAATCCAGAAGAATATTTTCATACAGCCATATAGTCACAAATGTCTTTTTAAGCCAGTAAATTGTAACATGGCAAATTTTATTTAAGCTTCTTCAGCCTGTATCTCCAATTATTTTCAGACTGGTAACAAGATATGATCAGTGACCTTTTTTTCACAGCAAAATTACTATTGTGCATGACTTTCTACTGCTAGGTGAAAAAAAGAATAGGACCTATCTTTATTTCACTTTCGTTATAGTGACCTGTAAGGACCGTGTGAGCCTCTAGGGGATGCTAATAAGCTGTAGATATTTTGTTTTGTTTTATCTAAACCATAATGAGTCACAGTAAAGCCATATCCCTATCATAAATTAATCAGGAATTACATGGAATGTGTCTGAGATCTAGATCATCATATTTGAAAATAAGCAGTCAAAATATTGCAATATTCTGATGATGTCAGTGTCATGGACATATCTCTTCTGTTTTATCCCCTGTCCCCTGCCCTGTCCAACTCTGTGATAATGACAAAACTGAATCAGTATGTCACTTTGCCCGAGCTTTTATGAAAAAGGGTCATAGACAAATCTAATCAAAGCGGTTTAGATAAAAATAAATTTGTATGTTTATCAAGCACTACATGTGTAAGTTTGGAGAGGATTATATCACAGTATTATATCACAGTATATCGTTTTAGTTTTTAAAAACATTTCGCGTTACGCTATCTTTCTGACTTAATCACATCTGTTTTTAGATAATGATTTGCAAATGTGAAAATTGAATATATTTATGTACAAATTTGAGGCTCTACGGTTATTTGCGTGTTTCTGTTTTGTATTACAAAACAAAATATATTATCGATAGTACCTTTGTGGAGAGATCTGATTTTCAAAAATGATGCACAAATCTCTGTTTCTGGGGATACTTGTTTCTGATTCTTGAGTATGTTTTATTGTTTGCATATGCAATGTAAAATCTTTGATGTGCGACTTGTTATGGAGTATTTTTTTTTGTCGTATTAATATTACATACATAACAACCACTGACCACTCATTTTGCATCGCTGCATTTCCTCCATTTACTGGTGATTAACTGAAATGAAGTACTTCTACCGCTAATGAAGTGACTATATACACGTTTCCCTCGCTTGTGAGAGATCAGTGGAATGACTACGAGAAATTAAGCGTTTGCGTTCCTCAAGCATCTTTTGATGTAATGTCATTTGATGACATCACCACACCTGGTACTGCATGTTTGGTGCTGCCCTGGATTGTTGTTTTATTTCATGACAACAGAAATATGAAATATATTCATGTGTGTATTATTATGCCTCTTCATATGCCATACTGGCATATGGCATCATTTCATTTCTGATGAGGGCATGCTGCTCTGATAACACAGTTGCGTAGGATCAGCTTGTGTTCCCTCACTGATTGCTCCTCCATCAAGCTTTCTCAATTCTCAGAGCAGAAATGAGAACTTAAAGATGACAATCCCATGACAATCAGGATCGAGGAACAATGAACTAACAGTTTGCTATCTGCCTATGTTTCTCATAGATGAACAATATCACTTTTTGTAACCCTGAGATAACTTATCAAACGAAATTTGTGTGTGTGTGTGAGAGAAAGAGAGAGATTGTGAGACAGAAAACGAGAGACGTCAAGCGCGCACACTTACCGTATTAGATATCCAACAACAAATGTCTCAATATCAAAACCAAACTTATGCCATCGTTTACATTAAAAGCATTTGATTGAGTGCAATCCTAATGAGAAAGCCATGGAAATATTGGGACCTTTAAGCTGATAGATTTTATTCTTACTTTCATTTCAAAGTAATTTGTTGTAGTTGTAATCCAATGTTTAGTATCTTATACTACCCTGTTGTATACAGTGTATATATAAATGCAGACCTTTATCATCCAACAGTCAATCATGTATGACCCATCCAGACCAGGGCACACGTGCACTGGCTGCAACAACATGGAAGCCCTTCACATTGACCTTGCCCAGAGCATTATTTCTGTCATTTTTGAACGTGTATCATGTTTGTCTGCTCGCATATTCCATGAAAGCATCTGTTTGTCATTGTGCTTGCAGCCTCTCTGCTGCTGTGGGAGGAGAGACTGATAGTAGAGAGTAGAGAAGGATAACAAAGAGTTTGTGCTCCAGCAGCCTTGACAGAGCGATAATAGTCTCAGTGCAGTGCTGGAGCACAAACTGCAGGTGTTGAGAGTTTGTTCACAGAAGTGTCATAGTTTTTGTGTCTGCGCAGCTAAATTCTAATTGTGACGTTATAGTATATGTGATGCTGCACGTTTACACCCACTGCAAGACCTCGATCATATGGTAATTTAAGTAATGAATAGATTTTTTTCATATACACCTTAACGAGAGTGAGAGACGCAATTGTAAATTCACTCATTCAGCTCCTCCTAACAAACTTTGGGACATTTACTCTTTAATTGTTAGAAATATTCATCATTCTTAGAGTTCTGATGATTTTAAGATCATATATTTCTTCTGACCTGCTTTATTCACATCAGCCCCAGATGTCACTCACAGCTTTCCATGTGTAAATGCATTTTCAACAGATTCTGGGGCAAAACCCACTCACAAAATGAAAACATCACCCTGCCGTGTCTTACTGCTCCATCCTGCTTATTTTGAATCACCTGCACCTTGTACATTAACGGTCAACAATAAACAGCTCACGTGAGAAGTCTTGAATTGATATTTGAATTGAATTGATGTTCTCTTGAGGTAACTCAGGAGAACAATAAACCAATAAACCAATAGCCATATGTAGTTTTGCATATCTCAAAATGTCTTATTGATTGTTTTTTTTTATTGATATTCTGTTCTATATGTGTTCTATGTGTCATAAGAAACAAATGTTTTTAAGATGAATCTGCAGGACCCTTTGTGCCTATTGATAGTCTGTCATGAGATAAGATTTTTTGTATTGAGAGGAAATAGTCATCAGATCGTCAGATGAAAAGTCATCAGTGTAAAATGTTGCCAGCCCAACATCTCACCAAGGCCCTGAGGGTGAAAAGTGGGGGATCTGCTGGAGCAGCGCTGCATGGGAAGTCATGGGAGTGAAAAACTCTTATCTAAGGTGTGACGCAGGCAGGCAGAAGGAGAAAGCTCTCCAGTCAGGTCTTATCTATTGGATCCTTAGCAGCTGTCGCTGAGTTGCTGTGGCCTATTGCTTCTCAAACAGAACAACTTTCACAACATCACCTGCACATTGTTTTTGTTCGGCCACTGTGTAGCTTCCAAATGACGAACAAGTAACTTTGTGAGAACTTGCAGATTGACGCACTACAGTCAAACACAAGGTTGAGCTCTGGGCCAGTGTATGTGAAATGCTCAGAAATGTTACTAAAAATGCTCTTAAACATTGATTTAAGGGTCAAAAACATGTTTGGATTTTCTTTGATGTGCAGTATTAAGGTGGTCTCAAAGTTCTGGTTGTGAAGAGACAGGATGGATGGATGGATGGACAAAATTTCATCATTTCCAACAGTTCAACATGAAGCTACCTGGGTCCACCTGCACAAGCAGACAGTAACACTACTACCATGTCCTCCCAGCTACCTGAGGCCCCAGACTCTTTTTCACCTTTTTTCCTCCCGTACAGAAGTAACGTTGCCTTGTTGTTTTGTGTTGATGTTTTGAGGGAATCTTGTTTGAATAAAATTATAGTGCAAATGGATAAAACCATTAGGCGAGAGCACCCGCATCATAGCTCCTCGATCAATACAGTGTGTTCTTAGAATTAGACATGCAAACGTGGAGTATGAGTAAACATTGAACATGTCACGATTACAGAGAAGAGACAGCAGCAGGAATATTGTAATATTTCTCACATCTTTTCTTATTCTTTTCTCTTCCAATTATTTTGCAGGTGTCTCACAGTTCAGGGCCCTCTGTTACGCGCAAGCAGCCGATAATACATTTATTACCACAAACAAGCGTTCTCAGTTGACCCTGTTTTATCCGTCACACTTCCATCGTGTTTTGAGATTTTAGGGAGAAAATATTGAACTAATCTTCTCGGTAAAGGTCATAATAAAATGCACAGGTGATAATTCCAATTTGCATACTGGGAGAGAGAAAGTGTGATGTTGGTAAAATTCCCAGCAACTGTACCATTATCTCAGTTTTGGTGGTATAGATTGGTTTGAGTTGTTACTGTATGTGACAGATTGACTCTAAACTGTATAAATAAATGTGAAGTTAAAAACAGAACACCGTGTAGAGGACCCTTGACAGTCCCACTCATTTAATGTGTTCTCCATCGTTCAAAGTCATCTTTAAATAAAGTTTGAAAAGCTTAATGGAAGTGATTGGTAAATGCTTTTCCTCATGGAAGATATGATTGCTATTTCACTTTAAGGACGTGTGGAGTGTTGACTGAGATTATGATTTTGTGATATTTTGAAATAGTTACTTTTGCCAAGTATAAATGTGAGGTACTTTATCTACTTCCTGCTTACTGAATGTATTCTCCAAGAGTCCCAGCCTTTCATTTCACCTGAAGGAGTGATTGTAAGAGTAAAGAGTGAGCTGACCTTCAGAAGTCTTGGAAAGGTTTTGGAACGAGATAATGTCAGCCATGTCAAAGTAAAGTGACAGTTTGTGATTGCAGTGAGCAAAAGTCAAAACAAAGGTTGAACTAGTGTCAGATATTATATTGTTATGAAATTTGATGAACAAATATAAAAACATTCTATGAGTCATGGGCTCACTGTAATCCATCTGTCCACCAGAGTTTCAAGATTTCTCTACTCCAAAATTAAAAGAAGATAAAGGAATCCATTATAAAATACAACAGCATCAAACCTTTATTGTTAATGTACTTAGAAAATAAATAGAGTGCATTTTACAAATGTTTTGTATGAGGTGAGACCAATATAGTGGCTCTTACAAACAATATCTAAATAATACACAGAAACGCTCTCACAAACACAAATTGAGTTTGCTGAACAAAACTTAAATTAAAATTAACAGTCATAGTGCAAAATACATTATATAAATATTTGTAAGGCTACTAAAATAACTGTAACATAGATAAACTAGACCCATTTAGAAGAAGAAGTAGAAGTAACTATGAAGATTTGGAAAGCTCTGTCAGCACGTCAGTGTGCACCACAACGCTAGGAGTGATACACACACGCAGCCAAATGCACACGCTGCAGAACATTGTGCTTCTAAGTATTCAGAGTCTAAAAACTCCAACATGGAGAAACTTAAAATTCACACACTCGCCACGTGAAGACAAGCCCCTCACGTTCAGACATCCCGTAAGAACAACTTGGGAGTGTTTGCCTGATCAACTCGTTCAAATGGTTGGAAACAGTCGATTTACCAAAATGAACAATTGTACCTTTAATATGAATGCTGTTTCATCCTATTTAACTAGCTATCAGGCTAATTTCAGTTACTATGAAAAAAAAACTCGAGAGCACAAATTTGCTGAAGCCCTTTTGTGAACTTTGTAATAACTTACGGTTAGCATCTATAAACTCTGCTGATGCCAAAATAATTGCTGAAAATAACCTTTAAATATTATATAAATCACCTGGCTCACTGTCTATTTCTTCATCTTTGTACATTTTGCTCTGCATTTTAGATGGTGCTTATTGACAATTTTCTCCACAACACAGCCTATAATTAATTGATTGATTAATCAATTACTTCATTAAAATGATACATATGCAGACACATTATGAACTGAACACCGCGACTGTATCCAGGCTCCGAGATATAAATAGAAAAATGAAATGAAAATTAAATAATGGAATCTTAAGGAATGATCGGTGATGGTGACAGGGTTGTCACTGTAGAGTCACAGACGTTGAAGGAGGCTTGATAGTTGTTGCCTGTGTGATCCTCCTCCTACGTGATGATGAAACTTTGTTCTTCATTCTGGGAGATGGGCGTGCTTGCTTCCTGTAAGATTCCCTCTCTGGACTGTTGGGTGACCCCAGGTGCTCTGAAAGTCTCCTATTGTATACAGTTTGGAACTGCTGTGACTAGAAGACAAAGAAATGAGAAGGAGGTGATTCAAGGCTGTGAAAGTTTGTTGTGGCAGCCAACCTTGGTTACACTGATAATTTGAGACTGAATCCAAAAATCAGTCTATTGTTGCTTTTGGCATGTATTGAAGTATTTTAACGTACTTTCAATTTGTAGGTGGTTCAAATTGTATTCTGAGAGATTGCATGAATGTTTCTATGTGGTTACAACTGTGTCTTGGTAGTTACTAGCTTGTGTGTAGATGGTTGATACGATGGCCATCTGAATGGTTGTTACAGATTAAAGTATTGTGTATTTCATGCTGCTTGGTGTTCTCTGTGTGAACCAAAAATGTTAACTTTGGACCCGGTATCTGAAAAGGCTCACTTGCATGGTTAAGGGCTGTCACATTGAGGGTCAACAGTTGGAATCCTTGTGCCAGGGGGCCATTTAGTTAAGGCCATTTGGATTTTTATTGACCTTATAAGATAACTGTATTATTATAATGGTAAAAAATTCTTTGTATTGACTCTCTTTGCAATCTGCTTAACTATAATATTTTTAAACACATATCTGTGTTCTGTACTTGGATTTGACAGATAAAACCCAATGCGAGTGATGTTATAACTTTAAATAACAATAATTCTTTGGGTGAAATATCCAATGTGGTCTTGACTCTATGTGTCCTGGTCAAACTGAAGACCACAGCTCGGTACAGTATGGTGCAGCCAGTCTGGAAATGCCATAAGATGACTAAACTGCACCTGGTAGCTGTAATTATCCTACTTTTAATAATTTACCTTGTGTTGCTAGATAAGGGAAGACATTAAACTGTACATATTTCATGAAATCCCTCTTCCACCTGAGAGCAGCGGTGTTCTTACCACATCTGGTGTCGTTGTGGTCGGCTTTGCTGTTGTGTGCTGTTGCCCAGTGGTCTTTGGTTTGGAGCAGTACATCTCCAGATGTTGCAGGTCACAACCAGGTGGTCGGCAACAATGGTCCACTATCCCCTTCCCTTTACGCCGACTGCCATAACCAGACCCTTTAACTGAAAACCAATCAACAAATTAATGTCATTTTTTTAAAGCTGCGCTCATTGACAGAGCAAGTAATTGAACAATAAACTTAAAGATACACAGCCCTAACCAACATTACCATTCATTTGTTTGAATGCCTTTCAGTGAATGCGCATTCAGCGTTCACTGCGTTTGGTGTAAAATCTAGTTATCCACAAATAGGCGTGGCCTATGAACAGCATGCAAATCTAAAGAGGCCTTGTTTTTTCACAATGTGAAAGCTGGAACACTCAGAGACAGATAAAGAAATGTTCTAAGAGATATCACAGGGCAGAGGCACAGTGTTCTGACGAGGGTGCTGCCATGCTGCAGAAATACCAGCACTTTGACTCTAGATTGAGATGGTGGCCTTGGTCAAAACAGGGGAAAAGGTAATCAGGTGAAAGGGTTTGTGGGTAATCTGTATGCTGTCTGTGTAGTATGGGGAGATTGTATTTTATGAAGAATAATGAATGAGTGATATGTAATGTTGTATTAATATTGTTTGGCAAAAGCTTTTCAGAAAATGTGCAGAACATCATCATCACTAGCTATGTTTACATACACACTCAGGGCGTTATTTAAATGGTCTACAGCACCTGATACTTTGAGAGGTGTCCAAGTCCATCTAGTTATTAAGTGTAATCTCAGTTTGTTTAATCAAAATTAATCACGCTTAATCGCTATGTAAATAAATCAGCAGCGGTGTTCTGATGTTGTCAGATTAAGTGTGTAGTGGTTATTTGTTATTGATTAATTTCGTCCAATAAAGTTTCAAATGAAAAACCACTGATAAAGAGCAGTTCATAATTCAGGCAAGACAAAGATCTAATGTCCAGTACAAGTTCTGAGGTACACAAAAAATAAATATTTTCCAATTTAACAAGCAACCAAATTTTCTCACTCTCTCTCGCTCAATGATTAAAAACCATATGCCCTTTCTGGCTGCATGCCCACCCAACACACCTGTCTCACAAAATAATTACGTATAGGAGCTCTCTACTGCCGCAGATGAAATAATCAAAATAAACAAATAGCTCCAACAAAAAATCTTTGGGGCCATAATGATCATGACTGCAATCTGTGTTATGCCTCACACAAACTGTGCAATAACAATGCTTTTATATTATCAGGGGATATCTGAGCTTTGCTTTATCCAGACAGTGAAGCTGAAAATGATCAAACCAAGTGTGAGCAGAGTATAAAATAAAGAGAAGTAAAGAGAGCATACACGGGGAGGAGCATCATTCAGGGATCTGGAATACATTCATTTTAGCAAAAAGCTAAATGGGCTTAAATGAAAATCTGTTTTCTCTGTTTCTAAGAATATTTTTTTGTTTTTCAAGTATCTATCATTTGTTCATTATAGATCTGATCCAAGTTGGCACTTACTTCGAATCTCAGTTTAAGAGGTCAATATTTAGAAAATGTATTGTATTGTATAATGTCATTATAGCCATATCTATATCATTAGGCAAGGATGTTATCATAACATCATGAGCCATTTTGTCTGCTCTTGTTCAGACCTGGTAGCTGTTTGAGCACCAATGAGTGCCCCTCTAACAGTCCATATGATATAAGATAGAGATTGATCATTCGGACTCACCCACATAGAATCCACGGTCACCACACACAAACAAGAGGTCACTGATGAGTTCTGATCCACAGCGGGGCTTGGCTGCCTCTGAGATGAGCACCAACCCTGCCAGGCACACATAGGCCTGAAAACACAGCACCTGTCAACCACAAAAACTGTCAATACACAAAACACAGCACATTACTAAAAACATTTATTCGTGTAAAGCACTGAAATACAATATGTGCTACTGATGCTGTCCATGCGTATTTTTTGCCAGTTTCTACTTTCGCTCTCATACATTTCAGAGAAAATTTCATAGTTGTTTGTGATGTACTATTTTAATAAAACAGCTGGAGTTACTTCAGATTTTTACATTTAACACAAGGGGAATCCCATAAAACATTACTTCTGTCATTCCTTCTCTCTATCCACATCTTACTTGAAAGACTGAAAATCTCTTTACAACAAAATGTTGTGACCAAACCTTGTGATGACAATTCTGTCCATCACAAACTTACTGAGGAGTGGATACTTAATAATGAATGATCAAACTAATGAATGAGTGAATGATGGGTAAATCAAACTATTTTTGTTTTCTTTTTTCTTTGGTTTTTCACTTGTCAGCCACATTTACATCCACACAAGGGCATGTGGATGGAACCAATGAAATTCTGTTGTATTTGAGAGAAGATGTACAACAGGTGAGAGAATATGCCCACCGGGTGTTCACACTGATTGTAAGCTAACGTAGTAGCATTTACTTGCTGAAGTTAATCAATTTACAATCGCATAATCTACAGTAAGTGTGACATTAGAGTTCATAAACTCCTACTGTAGTGATTACATGACATGGGATTTCTGCCTCCATCAAAACATAATTTACACTTGTATCCTTTTCTTCCTATATGTTATGAAAAAATGCTACCCTCAAAGTATGAATGAAATCAGAAGTAAACAGATTTTCATTGTTGATTACTGATTGATTGATCTAGAGAAGTTGACCACAGCTGTAACACTCTCTCTAATGCTTAATGCAATTCATGGGTTATCAATTTCTCAAATGAAAGTGGCAAATGTATGCTGGTTGCATCTTCAGAGACAATTTGTGTCATAACACGTGAAACTCCCAACAACAGCAAATGAACAAAGCATAATTCATCATGAAGCTGCCCACATTGTCAAGGAAGTTGTTATACTGACTCACACCTAATAAGGGCTGACCAATATTGAACATTAGCAAAAGAAACATGATGATTAAATAGAGACACTCAACTATAAATCAGGCCTTAAGATCACATCATGTTAAAATAACTTAATTAGACAATATGTTGTCGACAATGTCTCATACATGAATTACCCCTCTGTCGCTCTCTCTAGAAGTATAACAATGAATCAAAAATTCAACAAGACCTATTACGAACATTACCAGATGATTTAAAATGAAAGCTACTTAATAATATTAAAAATGAAGATAAAATGAAAGTGAGAATACATAGAATAGAATAAAGTTCAAAGTCAGAATACAGACAGGATAAAATAACATCTTCAAAGAGATGTAGTGATGCAAAATGCAAGCAAGTGCGAAGAATACGCCAAAGTGAAGAGATATGTTTTAAGTTTTGCTTAAAAAATATTGGGTGAGCAGGCTACCCTCAAGACCACAATTAACAGGTTTGATTGATGCAACGGACACTGATAGGATAGTACAATAGTAGTGCTAGATCTAAAAAGTATTCAATAGCATAATATGAAACTATGCATTGCCAACATTTTGGTTATCCTAATGGATAATTTAAACTCATCACTATCAAAGTGACCCGATTGTGATTGCAGCTATAACTGCTCGTTGCCTCACTTCTGCTAAGAGGAATCGCTTGAAGCGCTGACATGTAAGACACAGCTTCCCCTGTCAATCCCCATTGTTGTCCAAATACAATACAGAAATATCAGAATTCTGGTGCATAGTGTCAAAGCAAACTTTTTAAAATGTGTAAATTGATCAGATCCAGCACCCATTACCTTCAGCGTGTGTGTCCGTGGAGGAGACCAGTAGAGGGAGATCATCCTGTCTGTGCGCGAATGAGCCCACAAACTGTCTTGTCTTATACCGCGGAGGATGTGGCCAGCACGTCTCCTCCCTCAGCTTCTCTCACAGCCACAAATCTTCTATCACCATCAGTTATCATCAGTTAACATGCTGTCTGTTCCTGCCACGCCTGTCACATGATAGTCACATACAGTACATATTGACTTTTGTCTGTCTCTATCCCTTCATTTGGATCGACCCCATTCAGTTGAGCCATCTTCTTTCTGAATACTGTCACTAGACTGACCGAATCTGTTGTTTCAGATGAGGATGCCTCTGTTCCTTTAACATTAACGGCGTCCTTATGGTCAGTGCTTAGTACTTTGTGTCTTGTTTAACGTAACATTTAGCAAGTCCTGAAACAAACCAAACTGCTGGTCACATACAGTATAAGGTGTAGGTCGTAAATAAAAGAGGCTTATGTCTCTTGTTGGGATTTCTAGTAATGTTACAATACCTTCTTCACGTGTTTGTTTGTTTATTGTGAATACTCAAAAGATACTCACCTGCTATTGAAACCTTTCTGTAGTGAAGTGATGATCCATATTTGTCTTCCTTGTTCTGGGAGAACTACTCTCATTCTTTTTCTTTTCTTCATTAACTTTGTGTGCCTGGGTTTGGGAGAGGCCTGTGTATAGGGACAATACATCTACTAAAAATTAATTTGTTACAGAGCAGATGAGTGATTACACATGCGCTTTATGTTCTGCCATTTACAATAAACAAGACTAATATCTGTATAAAACCTTGATGGTGGCCTCTGCAGGCTGCATAGTTCACTACACCAGGCAATATGAAAGTGTGGGATCTAGCTATAAACATACATGGCTTCTCCTCCTGAAAACCTTTAAGCCCAAAGCCCCAACAACTATCCCTGGAATTACAAGTTCCTAAAGTGCAGTGGTACAAAGGAGATCAGGGGGATATTCTTCATACTTGGATCAATAAATGCAAGATCAGATGTCACGTTGTAGATCATCTAATTGTGTCATCTCTTAGCTTGTTACTGTGATTTACTTACCTGAAGCATTTAATGCAAATGTATCGAATTAACTGCTATGAATGAAAAATGTTGAGCTTTCTACACAGCAATATGGCGCTTCTGCATATCACATTACACAGTACTCATTTATACTGTGTCATATGATCCTATTCTTATCCTATTCATATGATCCTATTCTTATTGAGATATATATATATATATATATATATATAAATTTGTTCATAATATGATATTATAAATATATATATTACTATATATTACATTATATTATATTAGATTACATTAATATTACTAAACTGTTTCTCTCAATAGAAGAAGAGATTCTTGAGTATAAACGTTGGTTTATTGGGCTCAGAGAGTGTGTGAAACTGGTTTACATAATTTACCCTCAGGGATCAATAAAGTATTTCTGATACTGATTCTGACTTGCCTGCACACAGACTACACCTCTTCCCCCATACACCTATTTCCCCATTCAGCCCAGTTGAATGGGGAAATGGGTGCAGCAGAATGTTTCTTCACTAAATTTGGAATTGTCTTAGTATAATGAACTATAGGAGGTGCTGCTGTGGCAATAGCAAGGCATTTAAGCATTTCAGATGTTGCTTACAAAGCTGACTCTTTACTGTACAGCAGATCAATATCAATCATTAATTTTGTCCTTAATGACTGCAAAATGAACACGGCTGCAAATGTCTTCACAAGGTATAGTGTACATACAGGGTATAAAGGGACAACAATATTTAGATAACATGTTAACTCAAAGATGTTTTTTCTTAATCATGTATAATTTGATTGTCATGTACACGCCTAAACAGTCAGCCCTTCTAATTTCTCTTTTATCTCCAAAATCATGCCAAGTCTCATCTTACCTCCTCTAGGTTTTGTGATGGGGTAACTGATGTTGATGTAGGACAATTAGATTCCATCTCAGATTCCTCAGAGCTGTAGATTTCAAATCTATCAAGGATGTCCATGTTCTTCATTTTTCCCTGTGTACAGAGAAAGAGTTCATCGGTAAGGGATCAGACTCCACAAAAGCAGTGGGAGGGCCAGATTTTTTTAATGCAATATTCAAAACAATATGGGGGGAGAGAATGGAGATTAGTACAACTGATTACAGAAGCCTACTTTATAACAAAAAAAGAAATTGACGTGTGTTTAAATGATAATTAGGCAATATCATACCACATCCCACATACCAGTTGGTGGCGGTAACACACCATAAAAGGGATTAACATTAGCCTTGGCCAATATTGTTATGGCCCAGCACACTTCTCTGTATCTCACCATGCCGTGGGTCCCTTTTATTTCCCCGTCTGTTTCTCTCCGTAGTGTGTATCAGAGGGGGTGTGGCTCCAGTCATCGTCATCTAATCATTGCCAGACTGTTGTTCTCAACACTGTGGTAGTCTATGACCTTGTCTGACTTGGAGTGTTTATTCTAAGATCATTTTAATCATCTCGTGTGTTTTGTGCCGCCTTTGTGGTCTGTGTTTCAGGATCATCTCATTCCCACCAGCCTCGCTAATTACCTGCTTCCCCAACCTGCACTTAGCCTTCACCTGAATCCAGCTTGATCGCTCCTATTCCTGCTCCAATTCTAGACTTCAACCCCCCCCTGTCTCCTCTGTAAGATTCCTCCAAATAAACCCATTACTGTTACATTCATTCCTATGTCTGTTGTCTGCGTTTGAGTCCCCACCTCTGGTCATAACAAGAACCTTCAGCAGTACGGCCGGAGGTAAAGGCAAAAAAGGTCCAGGTGCATCCTGGGTCTCCCATCACTGACCACAGGAGATGTTTCGTCCTCGTAGCCATGGATTATTTCACCAAATTAATGGAGGCCACTCTCATGTTTGGGAACGAGCTGCACAGAGCAGTGGACTAAGTGTTTGACTCCCCAGGGCAGAGGTGAAGGGTGTCCCTAGCTTGGAAAACTTATTTCTTCATGTGTTTGATTATCTTTTTACTATGTATCACTAAGACAGATATAGGATATTTAATGACAAAATGTAGGTACAACTATAGTGGTACAGGCGTTAGATTTCGTACCTCCATCTAGGTAACAATAACGGCTCCATCTCGCTACAGTTATACACATACATAAAAGTAAAAAGTTATTTTAGAACTTTATCTCATTGATTGACACTGAAATGTAAAGTTTTTATATTTTTCATGATTCCGCGTGTCAATTTTCATAAAAACTTACCCTTCCTGGTGGCCATTTTCAGCTTCAAAAGCAAAAAATACATAAATCACCAAATTTATTCATCACTTTTATTACTTATATTTCGCCAAAACACCTCGTATGTGAGATTGAGAATTATTGAATAATGCAGTTTATACATCAAAATGTCAAAAACAAACACTTATTGCTCGACATACGAAGAGATCGTGTGAGCGAAGAAGAGATCTGAGTGCGTGTATATGTCTTTGTGTGTTTGGTCACGTGACATGTTCTCAGCCACATGACGTTGGCGGCTCGGCTTCGCCGCTCTAACCTGAGCTGAGATCGTAGGTAAGAAGCCGTTTGATTTTCTGCTCCTCTTTACATCGTCCGACCGGCCGTGAAGCTTTTATAGTTTGCTGAGGCGCATTTCAAATATTCGTGATAAAATGCTTGAAGCGGTCGAAGCCACAAAATGAAAGTCACCGTCGGATAAGGAACTTGGATGAGGTCTTTTAGTTCGGGTGTGTTCAAGAGAGATAAGTAGACATAGTTTTGGTTTGACCATTCTCTTTTATTCAGATTTGACTTTTTTAAATTAAAGCTCAATGTTTTCAGAAAAAAGTTAAAGTGAGAATCATTAATATACCAGAGTCAGGTGACACATGGCTTGTATCCAGATAACGTTCAAGTGGTCAGAAATTAATTTTCACCCAACAATTCTGGATTCCTATTTATATATCCCTTAAATATCATAAACGCAGCATGTGAACGTTTTGTTGAATGATCAAAATAAAGCAACTTTGAACTTTTTAAAAGTATTTATTTAATAGCAACAACATTTTTCTTAGATGGATAAACTTTAGGTCTCTGTTTATATGTCAGTTTTTCTATTTCAACAATTAAATCGGGATTCTAATTTTATTTAGATTGATTGTTCACATCTAAGTTATTAGCTACTGATCTTGATTCAGAACAGTACCACTATTGATAAATTATCTATTTCCATTCATATCTTCTAACCGAATAAAGATAGATATCACTAAAGTTATGACGGAGAGGATTTCAAGGTCAAAGAATAAAACCTGAAATGTTGGTTAATGGTTTAACTCCAAATTATAAAAAAACTGTTCAACCTTGGCCAAGTGTTGTGTTTTTTGACTGACTTTTTTTCTAAGAAGAAACAATGTCTAAGGCAAAGCTTGAGGAGTATAGAGAGCGTATTCGCACAGAGCTGGACCGTGTGGTGGACTTCTGGCTGAAACACTCTCATGACACTTCATATGGGTACAGTGCTAACAACTATATGCATTCAATATGGACCATCAATTCACATATGTAGTAATTGTCCACAATCCTGCTTACTGTGTGTGTGTGTGTGTGTGTGTGTGTGTGTGTACCCAATCCTATTTCAGGGGATTTTTCACTTGTATTGGAAGGGATGGGACTATTTATGACGAACTGAAGTATGTGTGGTTGCAGGCCAGACAGGTAAGTTCCTAAGTTGCAGACGGACACATAGGTAGAATAATCAGTCCACAGACTCCAGATGTTATTTTTAAGCTTGGGCTCATTTATTTTCAAGGTATGGATGTACTGTCGTTTGTACCGAACCATGGATCGTTTCCACAAGCCTGAAATTCTAGAAGCTGCAAAAGCAGGTGTGTAGTCGTGTGTGTATTTTTTTCATTATTGTCATAATCACAGCAGACACACAGGAAGGACAGGGTTGAGAGGGAGGCGATGACATGCGGCAAAGGACACAAGCCGGAATTGAACATGTGCCGCTGCATCACGTGGTATGGACTTAAATCAGTGGGCCACAGGGCTCCCCTAGTTGAGTGTGTTTTGATGTGAAGTTTTTTTTCCTGCCTGGTTAAACTAGGCCTGCATGATTTCTGAACATGCAGTTTTTACATGTCAGGTCTGCAATAGTTCCATATAGTCTCATGTTTGTTCAGAGCGTGCATGCTGTTAGCCTCAAACCATATGACACTATGACATTTGAGAGAAGCTGAACAGGTCAGACACAGTATTTTATTTCAGAATTTACAATTAGAGACAGACATTGTTACCATTCTCATCTTAGCAGTGCCTCCACAAAAAGTTGAGATTGTGGGGAAATACTAGAGGATCTAGTCTTTGTAATCTCTCAAAGATTACAGAGACGACATTACCCCAGGGTCTCCTGTCTGTTGGATGTTCCCCCCTCAACTGCAGGGGAAAACCCATCTTTTTCCTTGAAAGAATCGTGGCCTCATATTTGGAGGTTCTGATCCTCATCCTGACCACATTAAACTCGACTGCAAACCGCTCAGGTGTGCCTCAAAGATCACAGTGTGATGGCACTAAAAGGATCATATGCAAATACCTCGATTTGCAAATGATCAGATGCCAACTTCATGTCACCACAATGGACATACGTATCCTGTTTATGAAAACCAGGAACAGAACACCTTAAATAGGCTTGGCTTAATCCCAAGAATACAGACAAAGTTCTTGCCTTGAGTGCATAAGGACCATATGTTTCCAGGAAGCAGCCCCAGCACCCCATATACTCACAGCATCCCCCAGAAGGCAACAATTTACATTATAAAGAGGGGAATCCAATACATAGCCCCCACGCATTGGATTCAAGAGTTGTATTTTGGACCCTGGGTCCCACTGTAGTTATCTGAGGGAAATAATACAAGACCACATCTAAACAAGCAGAGCCCATTTTTATTATTAAAGACATAATATTGTATTATGTTTAGATGAGAATTTGATTCTGATTTTGTTATGTTTTAGGTGGAGTGTTCCTGAAAAAATATGCTCGTGGTTGTAGCACAAGCAGCTCATGGAAATGTGCCTTCAGCTTAACAAGAGATGGCAAAGCAGTCAAAATTCAGAGAACCATCTTTAGTGAATGTTTCTACATCATGGCCACAGACGAATTGAGCAGGATCACTGATGACATGAACATGCAGGTAAATTATCATTGAATTGAATGTGATTGTTTACAAGTAGTAAAAGTCAGTTTACTCAGCGTTTTGTTCTTTATTTTATTGAATCTCACAGCAACCTTTGACACAGTTAACCACAACATTCTTCTCAACCACCTTTAATCTGCCATCTGGAATTTAGGACTCTGCCCCAAATTGGTTTTATGTATTGAACTCAGTTTCAAATACCCCAATCAAGACATAAAACCTCTGTAACCTTGTAATCCAAAATTTGCTAATCCACATAATTTTTCTGCCCCTCTATGAACGTCTACCATCTTAAATTGAACTGAAATTGCCTGTTCTATGGTAATGTCTTCACTTTGCATGCATATTTCTCGTGCTTTGTTAGTAGGACCAGCTGCTGATCTGAAACATTGTCTTCATCAACAAACTCATTAACCTTCCATTAACTCTGGTCTGCATTTGCTGAGCTCTGCAAATTGTTTTTCCACTTCCTACTCCTGTCAAATAGATTCCGCCCCTCTCCCCTGATCAAACATTGTTTGTTTGCTCAAACTTCTCACCTGATCAGCAAGTCCCTCGATCTTAAAACCTCTGCTGTGATTTAAAAAGATTTATTTGGATCCTGCCAATCTAAACAGACAACCTTCTGTTCCTGCTAAAATGTTGCAAGAAGTTGTTACTTCAATCATCTTTAACCTCACATAGGGCCTTATTCATAAACTGTAAGGGCAAATATGGTCAGTTTCTGTCATTCATATACGTGTTAACTTCTGTTTATCTTTTTCAGATAATGGATTTCAATGCATTAATCAAATCCACTCTGACTTTATGAATGAACTGAATTTATCATGACGGATATTTATCAATGCACAACGCATTTCCTATCAAGTCTTATGAATACGGCCATTTATCTGTTTGAGTCCTTTGAGTCTGTATTCCGCCCACTCCAAAGCACAGAGACTGCTCTCATCAGAGTAGTAAACAAATTCCCTGAGGAAGCTGACTCGGGGGTCCTTAGTATTCAGTTCAGGGTTACTCGTTGCATGCTGCTCCACTATTTGGCAGAATTCTGCAGCTAGAGTCCTCATATACACTAAGAGCCCACGCTATATAAACTCCACCACCTACCTTTCTCATACTTTTCATGTAAACTAGTCACTCACTATTTTTAAAGTAATGCATATGTTTTGCGACACATCTGTGATCTCGTCCTTCTCTACTTTCCTGACCGTATACTCAGAACCTTAGACAGTAGTTCGTTCGTTGTCCTTGATCTCCAGCATTTATCGAAGGGGGCAAGACGATTTGATCACGTGTTCTCAAATTGAATGTTCACTTGAATAATATCAATGATTCAGTTTTGTACATCCATAAAAATATGGAAATTGCAAAGCTTCCTCTGCCATCATCATTACAAACCAGTTACCAGAACATTTACACAATAAATAACTAATATAAATAATAATTTCTTGAAAACACTTAAAGCAAATTTTTCTTTTAACATATTGTGCACTGTAAAAGTCAGCATGACTTTGTTTTAGATTTTTCATATTTTAATGCAACTATAAATCAAAGGTAATGATTAGTGACATTTCAGATTGTATCATTATAGTAAATGTAAGAAATAGAAAAAAAATGCAAAAGTAGTGGAATTAATTTGATTAATTTCACTCATTTGCAATGCAATACACACTAAACAGCTATTCCTCTGTTCTTGCCTATAAAACATAATGGAAAAACATCCTCACAGCAGCACAGACTCACGCACCTGCAGCCACACACCAACACACAAACAGTGACATATGCAGGTGGACACACAATCTAGCATTCACCCAGAGCATCATAGCAAACATATACCATGACCCCAGCAGTCACTGAGAATACTATAGCAACCATGTGGAAAACTCATAACAACCTCTCACAATACCATAACAACCACCTACCAATACCCCAACAACCATCCTAGCAATGGGACAATTGAGTATTAAATTAACCTCCCTCATCACAGATTGAGCATTAGTATTAAACTGTTCATATGTTAAGTACATAGGTTGTGTCTGAATCATGGAGTGAAGTATGGGCGTGAAAAACGTTCCATCTTCTGTTGTCACAGTCTTATCATGTTATGATATCTGTTTCAATAACTGTTATAATGGTCGGTCCTCCTGCTAGGCAGAAGCTGCGCAGATGATGGAGCAGTTGATCCACTGGGTTCGGGTGGACTCGTCAGACTTGGGACGACCCCAACTTGCAGGTGACACTCCCACCAACAGCATGGCTGTTCCCATGATGCTGTTGTGTCTGGTGCAGCAACTAACTGAAGGTCGGGGCCAAGAGGCGGTTCAGAAGTACAGAGAGTTGAGTTCCTGGTGTGTCCAACAGATTCTGCAACATGTGCAGGTATTGAAACATTACTGATACTGTCAGAAGAATACTGTAGACATTTATTTATTAGGAGATAGCCGTGAGTATATGGTATATAATATCATTTGTATCTTTTATCTTCATAGAGAGATGGCACAGCTATTTTAGAAAACATTTCATTAGATGGAACAGAGCTGCTCGGTTGTCACGGTCGACTGCAGAACCCAGGTGACTCCTCTTGCTAACTATTCAGCCATACAGAAAAACAAGCAACTGTTTTCCTATTCAGCATTTTTAGTCATGCCCTTCCTGTTCCTCATATCTTGTGACATATTCGTAGGCCATGCCCTGGAAGCCGGCTGGTTCCTGCTTCAGTACGCCACTCAGCAAAATGATGAGGCACTCCAGATTACAGCCATTGACAAGTTTATAGAGCTGCCTTATCAGTCTGGCTGGGATAAGGAGCATGGTGGCCTCTTCTACTTCCTGGATGTTGATGGCCATTGCCCCACACAGGTACTTAAGTTAACATATGATCTCAGAGTCTGAATACATTATCAGGCTACCGAGAACGCATGTCAATGCACAGCATACCAAATGCTCAGGACACTTTGTGATCGCAATTCTATACAGTCTGCATGGTGTCCTTTACATTGTGACTGGATCGCTTTCACAGCTCTGTAGGTGTAAATGTAATCTAAGGAGATGGGATATATTCATGACATAAAATCGTGCCATGAGTTGCAAATGTCAAACTCCTGATTAAATATAACTGTTTTTATCACAAGGAGCAGGAAGACAAGATAGGGTGAGGTTTTGAATTTGTTGTAATTCTAAGAATCAGGAAACATAGCTCCTACTTATAGGTTGTGTATAAATGGAATAATAAATATCATGTATAAATGTCTGTAAGTGGTGTTTGTCTCAGCTCCTCAATTATTCAAGAGAGTTCAGATGTTCTAAGTCATTGGGGAATTGTTGTTGTTAGGTGCTGTGCACCAAAGTAGAGACCACAGATTTTCCAACAAAGATGTTAATAGTAATGTTCTGTGTTATATGTAATTAGCTTATAAAGGGCTAAAGAGTAGACCGCAAAGGTATTATTATCCTCATTTACCTCATTAGAAATCCAATAATTTAGCCACTTCTCTTATTCTGACGTGTGTGTGTGTTTGACTAGTTGGAGTGGAGCATGAAGCTGTGGTGGCCTCACTGTGAGGCTCTCATTGCGTTCCTGATGGCCTACAGCCAAACCAAGAAGCCTGAGCTGCTGAGGAGATTCTCTGAAGTTTATGAATACACTTTCTGCCATGTGAGTTTATGCAGCATGATATTTACTCTTTATTTACTTCGTAAGACAGATGTCAGGGCATACAATATTTGATTCTGGTCTTCACACGGTAAGAAAAGGATGCAGATCTGAAGGATATTTTTTGTGTTCATAGAAACCATTTACATGTGTTGTGAAAGTTCCCAAGTGTAACTCCTTTTTGTATAGAAATGTGTGAGACTGTAGAATCAAAATCTTGACAGAATATTCTGTCTTAGATCTATTTTATTTTCCCTGCAGCAAGGGGTAAGCAAACACCAGTAAACTGATGGGAACACAACTGATGCATATTTGTCACACATCAGGTTTTAGACTGTGACATTGGATCATCAGTTTGTTTACATTATTTGTATAATCTCATATTACACACTGCTCAGACATGCCTCCCGGCTATCAGTTTCATAACCACACACTGTTCCTTCTTTTCTGCACAGTAACACTTCTTTCTCATTTAATAAGCTATATATAACCATGTATAAGACCCATCCAATCATGTGATCAGTGCCTGGTTTATTTGTTATCCAACCATTTAATCATTGGTTACATAGCTGAATAATTTGATTTACGATCACATAATGTAATAGGTCTGTTTGCCATGAAATTTATTTCCTGTTTAACCATACTTTGTGTAAACAACGCTCCCAATGTTGATTCCCTCTCAGAAAACATTGTGTGTTTGTTCCGTGCAGTTTCCTGACGATGAGAATGGCGAATGGTTTGGCTATTTGACACAAGAGGGGAAAGTAGCATTGGACTTTAAAGGAGGCCCTTTCAAAGGTAGGAGCTGAGTTAGCTAATGGGTCAAATGGTCAAAGCAACCATATGTATGGTACATATAATAGACATTAATACAAAAGTCTCCATAATTGCTGTAGTTCTCTGCATTGAAATCTGTACTGGTGTAAGAAAACCTATGTGTTCAATAATTCAGAACATTGAATGAACAAAAAGCAGTGTGTGAATAAACTGATGTCTAAAACAAAAAGTTGCTCAGATGATTAATTTTTTTTAATTCTATGAAATTACATCTAAACTATGTCACAGCCTGTTTGGACATTTTTATTGTTCATATTCCAGGTCCTGTGGATGGATCCTTATGTGTTATTATGTTTGATTTCTTCGACAGTGCAAGTAGGGAAGTCATTCTAACCCTGACAAAATTTGTCGAATAAATCTGTGTTATACTACAATAACAGTAAAAATGGCAGTGATGTACAGTACATCTGCAATTTAACTTGTGTTAAAGATTTTTGTGGGAAAGCACTTTAGGTGTCAAAAATTATTTGTGCTTTGTGTACGGACTACAATAATGTCAGCCAATAGCACGGTTGGAATGTATAAAACGGAGTGAAAAAACAAATCTTAGGTCAGATGCTTGTAAAGCAGCTTGTTTTTGGTATTTGAGTCAATGAAGCATTGTGGAATTATGACCTGTTGACCTACTGTATCAGTGATATTAGTGTGAAAAATGTGCTGCTAATATTTTCAGTAAGGAGCATCGACACATATTACTGGAAGAAGTAATTACAATACAATTCATGCTGAATTCAATCTGACAAGGTTGATAACATGATGGCCGCAAAGATTTATTGCCTTCTAGTCATTTTTTAAAATTTTCATTAACATTCAGAAACATATTTTGATCACGCTGTGCATTGAAGATGATGGAGGATTGTGTTTCTGTGACTTTCTCTCTGTAGGGTTCTTCCATGTGCCTCGCTGCCTGTATATGTGTGAGCGCATACTGGATGATCTCCTGGCAAACAAAGACTAAATGAGTAATCAACAGCAGTCATGAAATTTCAGTGGATGTGTCTGCCAAATGAAACCACCGCTATCAGGAATTTCATTAATTCTTTCATTGATTTTTTGATGACAATTCAACTTCAGCTTTGTATTCCAGTGTATACAGATAATGTAGCTTGGGTCACATGCTTGGTCTTTGTACCTGTATTTTTTTATGCACCACATTAATAATTAATGCTTTTTGCTACTGTGTCTAAAGATCATTTACAGTTTACAATAAAATGCAATATCAGTACATCTGCTGTAATCTTTGCTGCATTGTGATTGGATCTTAGGAGATGGTTCAATACCTTCTGAGCCTTCTCCATGTGATGTCATGGGTCATGTGATAGCTTGTTCTTGTACCACACTGTTGGGCTAATAACAACTCGTCTCCTGTATAATATTAGTTGTAGTTGAATCACTTATAGTTTACAACTATGAGCTGTATTCACACACATACTGTAAATCTGTTTGCATCAACTTGTACTTGAATCTCCAGTCCATTTAAATACCACATCAGTGTCTGATATGTCGTGGAAACACACGATCACACTGCTAGCAAAACAAAGTTTTTCTTCAGTTTTTATTATTTTTTGTAAATATATTTCATATTCAATTTCTTCAACATCTGGCAGTACTCATTAGTTACTGTTAATATTCGAGAATAGTCTACAGGATCACGAAAAGTTTAGAAAGTTGAAATTAGTAATATTACTCTGTTCTGCTCATTAATACACAGAACCGGCCACAGCTATGCACGTTTACATGAATGACAGAGACCAGGGACATGCAGACTTATGAGAAATCATTTTACTTCCCTGGTAGAATCTGTAGATTTTCTGTCTGAACTGATATGACCTGCCATGTTGGGGTTTTTTCCACATTATGTCATCCCAAAGTAACACAAGTAGCTGACATAACTGTGTACAAAGCACAATTAATATAACGCACTAGTTAGACCTCATACTGCCAAAACACTAAACAAGCCAAAATAGATTTTTTTCCTCCTCATATTTTCTTAACTGATCAAGCATTTCTGTGGTTATCCTTCTGTCAAAATTGGTTCGGGCTTTTGGGGTCATACTGAAAAAAGATACACTTGGATACAGAGCCTCCTTAGCAGAGCTGATAAGTCATAAACACCATTGCAAAGTATAGACTAAACTTTTGATACAGATGAAAATGATTCACAGCTGTTTTTGTATGAGCTGTCAGAGACTTTGGATTAACCTGGTTTCATTTTCTATGGACTGCGTGCAAATGCAGTGAAAGACCAACGTGTGAATAGTTTTCAGAAACGCGGTAAAGAGTGCTTAATTTGAACCTGGCAGAGCAAACGGTTCGAGTTATCCACACACACACCACCCAAACAACTTCACTGTATTATGAATACCATGAGTCAAATAACGTCTGCCATGTTTTCATCCTTACATTTCGTGAAGGACTGTCAGGCCTCTGATTCATGGAGAATCCAGCAGTTACTGGAGAGTACATTTCTTTTCACTTTGATTTATTTATCTTTATCGTTTTATATTCTTATTGCACAACATTATGAGTGGGGTTATTTGACAAGAATAAAAATAATTATGTAACAGTATAAATATTACCCCCACAGGATAAATAACATATGTCCATGGTTAGCTATCCTTCTACAAATACACTTAACAAATAGTCTGTACATGTTACATATTCATAATAGAATCTGTACATATCATAGCTCCCTTTACAATACTTTGTTAGTACTTACTAATACATAATACTTACACAGTATGTACATATTGATTTTTTGTCATATTTATTTCGATTGATTGATTTTATGATTTTTAATGTTGTTCTAACATGGTGCAAAAAAATTATTATAAAGGTCACTAAGGTCAAAGGGTGTACCCGGACTGTTATGGAGAAAAGGCATTATCTGTGGCAGATTGTTAACTCATAATCCACAACAGGAGAGACATGGATAAATCATCACTGCAAGTCCTGTCATGTGCTCTGAAGGAAATGCCATTAAACAAGAAATAATGTTCGTGTGTGGGTGATACGCATCCGGCGCTGGATTAGCAAAAGTTTCCGGACAGAGTCATCGCCGTTGGTGTTTGGCGGTTGTCCACGTTCAACGGACTGCTATACTTTCTGTACCCGTTAGGTGTCGCCCTCTGTCTAAAAACCCCAACCTTTAACTGCATAAGAAGCACTTTAGTGCAAAACATTAGAACAATTGCTACGTAAATAAACAAACCAATTAATGTATGTGGTGCATAAGACCAAGTAACACGATAGTTAGATTCAAATTATAACTAATAACTATATTCTGAGATTACATCTTGGAGTTTTTATGCTGCGGCATTTTCCCCATCACATATAAATGTTTCACCCTTTCTCTATTTCTGAAATGCATAAATGGTAAATTTAATGTGATTTGAAAAATATACTAAACATTTTATGTTTTTAATAGAAGCTTCATAAATTGTTCACAACCAATGTTTGACATATCTGTTACATTTACGTCAAATAGAAGTGGTGGAAAACACTGCTACATTCAGGAATATAATCGTTGAGGAATATTAATGATGCGCGATGCTATTGACCGGAAGTTCGATGTAACGGAAACGGAAATGATAGAAAGCGGAATGGGAAAGAAGAATCAACAGTGAGGGAAAAGAAGCTTTAAATGTGAAAATAAGGAAATGTGTTTTATCTATGAAAGCACATCGGGACACTGACGTTCACACGTACAAACAGACCTCATATTTTCTTCTTTCATTTCCTCCATGTTGAGATTTTTTTGGGCAGTTTTTCCCGCCTCCTAGAGACCTTAGGGCTGGGGCAGGAACCGTTGGTTATGTGAGCAAATGAGTCACTGGAAAAATAGCCAGAGACTAATCAGACCACTCAGTCGCTGGTTCCCTCACAAATTTCCCAAAACACACTTTGTATGTGGTTTCGTGCTATGCAAATAAGCTTCACACGACTTCCGGGGGAAATACGCTCCCTTGATATGAGCATCCTGTCGCTGTTTCCCATGCTGGTGTTTGAGAAAAAAGCGTGAATCTCGGTATTAAAGCAATGGCTGCTGCTAAAAGGTACGCTTGTGTTTACAACTCAAGTAATCAGTTAAGATCAGCATTATGTCTCATTTAACTGAATGAGAAACACCGCGGGCGGACATGGAAAGGACCACAAACTTAAAGTATGTTTACAGAGTCGTCAGCTGTTCGCAACTTAAAACCATAACATGCGGCACGCTACAGCCTTTAAAGCGTTATTTCTGGTGTAGTGTCTTGTTTTATCTGCCGACGCGGTACAAGCAGCAATTCCCACATTTTTCCCACAGTTCATTGAGAATTCCTACTAGACGGGCACTTCAATGGCTTGCCGTGATAAACCGTTAAGTAGCGAGCCTCAAACACAGGGCATGCAGTTTTCACACCCTTCTCTTTTTCCACGTTTTATGTTACAGCTTTATTCTAAAGTGGTCCTAAATCATTTTTGATAACCAATCTACACACATTGCCGTAGAATAACAACTGAAAAGAGGTTGGGGTTTTTTTTGTAACTTTGTTGGTATGCGGACCCTTTGACTCAGTACTTTGTTGAAGAACGGAGCTTGAGACGACCTGCAAAGAACAAAGGCAGGAATTCCACAAATCCTAGGTGTGACATGGTTGTAGCATCATACCCAAGAATTTTCAAACCTATAATGGTCATGCTGCCAAAGATGCTTCAACAAAGAACTGAATTAAACGGTCTGAACAATTAGGTATATACATATTTCATTTTTCCGTTTGTTTGTGCTTGTTTTAATTCGACACAATGAAACAACAAGACAGGATTACTACTAATTCTGTCAATTGAAATTTAAAATTCTGCACAATTCTATGTTAAATAGTAATAGATTAAATTTTACGAATCAACTTCATGCAGGCATGCATAACCTGTCTGCCATATTAAAGGAGAAGACATAATTACATTATCTGTTAAACATAAACATTTTTGATCAGTTGAATTAACAACTTCTGAGTGATCATTGATAAATCACCAACAGACCTAATGTGGATATTATACACTGAAAAAGATCAAATGTGTGGGCATCGGTGAAATGCGTGCAGTACCATCGTCTTTACTTATCTGTCTTTTGTTATATTTGATAACTCTTTGACACATCTATCTGTTCTGCTGTCTCTTTTCAGTGAGACTGGTGTATTCTACCAGGCAGTACCTGGCATTTGTCCTGATGGAACACCCATCATGAAACTGATTCCTGTCCAGAAGGTCAATGGGCACTATATGAAAGTGAACCCAGAACCACAAAATCCCAGAATCATAAAGCTACCCTCGGCACCTTTTCAACTGGCAAACAAAGCAACTATGAAACCCTCAGCTATTCCAATCGTAAACCCTGCAAATTCTTCTTCTATCACATCTGAGAATCTCCAAACTGTGGGGAAGAGTGAATACGCTGTCAAAAACGGAGCAAAACAGAAAGCAGTTTCTCCATTCAAGCCAGCAAACTGTGGAGGACAGAAGGCATTGGTCCTGCTCAACAGGAAGATGTATTTTGTGACAAACAGCAACCCTCTATTTCAAAAGGAGAACAGAAAAAAAGATTTGAATACAGCAACAGGTAGTGATGAATTGAAGAAATCCACTTTATTTTCACCCCAAGAGATGACTGTGTCACTTGCACCTGAAGCATCGCAAATGAGGCAGAATTCTAAAATTATCACTCCAAATGGACCAGACGATGTAATTGACCTTTGTGATGACGGCGATGACTCCTCTGAAGAAGCAACATCAGCAGCTTTTACCATGTCAGCACATAATCAGCAGGATGAAGACAATGTAATATTTGTATCATATATTCCACCCAAATCTGAGTCAAGGCCAAGGGAAGTTCTAAAACAAGAAAGCCTTGACGTTGATGTTGGATTAGAAAGTCTGCAGGACAGCACATCTGCCAACAGCAGCCCCAGTGACACTTTGTCTCTAATTCAGAAGGAAACTCAGACAGAGGTGAGTGGATATCTCACTTCATCACTGGCCAGTCACAATAGTTTTTGACAAATTTCACCCGCAAAGAAGCAGAATTTGAACCTGTGTAAACATAACTTGTCATTGCAATAAGCCACCAAAGCATTAACTTGTCTGGCAAGCCAACGTAATAACACTTTATTAATTTAAAATTCAGGTGTTACAGCAGTATACAAGGCAGACCAATCAGCACAGGTCATAGTTTTTAAACAAGATTTAAGACTAAGTGTTAAATTCCAGATACAGAATAGAATTCAAAGATAAATCTGGTCATCCTTTCAGCTATCTTGACCAGTTTTCATTGATTTTATTCATTATTGTGTGAAAGGGGCTTTAATTTGGGATTATGTTCATTCACTTAACAAATGTTCTTTAATTCTTTAGCTGAAACTTTAACATATATCAATAAACATTTAATTTCCATATTCGCTGATCACTTGTGACATTCAATAAAACTAAGGCTGAAAAAAACAGTCAGGTTTTCATTCTTAAATAGGTTTATGTACCGGTTGTTAGTGCCAGCAATCAAACAGGATAGAAATTTAAACAGTAAAAGATGTTAGCACAAATGTCACTGTTAAGCCATGAATATTGAGTGCATGTTATTTCTTTTTAATTGCAGATAAATTCCTTTCAGTGTTGTCCATCTCCATCAGTACATCAGAAATCCACTCAAACATCCGACAATCAGCTGAGGCAGATATTTGGGATATCATCCTGTGTGAAAATTTGCTTGGAGAGGATTGGAACAACTGATTGTGGTCCAGACCCCATGGAGCCTCAGCAGAATGAATCCACAACCAAATGCCCTTTGTTTACTCATCAATCGAATGAGGATTCAGCAATGTTGTCGAGAGAGAAGAATCTCCAAGAGCTCCCAGAATCACAGGTTGGTATCTAGTTTTAGTACATTCTTTTGCATAAATATATTGCACTCAAGTATTTTAAACATTTCATTTATTAATTATGGTAAATTCTCCCCTCAAAGGACTTTGACCAACAACAAGAAAGTGACACCAGTCCAACAGATGCCAGAGGAGTAAAGCTACAAGTTGAACAGGAATCATCAACAGCAGGAGATGAACCTGTTAGTCCAACTGTTGTGATGAAGACAGAACCTCTCACTGCTCTGAAGCTCTGTCAAAGGTCAAACAGTGATGAGCCAGGTTGTGGTTTTATGGAACCAATAGAGGATGATTTGTCAGATAAAGATGAAAAAATCCTGAACTTCATGACTATGGAGGCATGTCCGCAGTCGGTTACTTGTGTTAACATGAATACAAACGCAAGTAGAAATGCCAGGACAAGGAAACGCCGAATATGTCCATGTTGCGTGCCTTGTTCTTCTATTAAAAATTCTGCGAAGAGCTCCACTGCAGTGTTATCAGAGGCAAAGCGGTGTCCCCGCATAGCAGAGCACTCAATTAAAAAGGGGGCAAAAATGTTGACTACTTCAATAAGAAGAGATGGATATGCATCAGGAAGGAGCCAGTGCTCCACAGCCAAGAACAAACACCACTGTAACACCGCTGACATTCAACACAGAGACAGCATATTCACAACGTACATGGATACTGACGAGTTCAAACTATACGAACAAATAAAGGGACTGAAAGAGCTCCTGAAAGAGAAGGAGGCCGCTCTTGAAATGATGAGAAACGGCATGGTGGGATAAAGAGACCGCTGCATGTGCCTGAACATTTGAAGTTCTTATTTTGAGTAGTTTACAAAGTATGTTAATCTCATTTACACTATCAAATTTAACATATGTCTAAAGTGCACGTCGTTTGACCGTTCCAAGAAATTTATATGACCTAGCATTCACTCTAAAAGTAAGATTCTATATATCACACAAAGGCAGTAGTTAATGTCTATGGCAGGAATTTTCACAGAATGTTTGGTATCACAATGCGCTGCAAAATGTGAAAATGCTGATTTTAATTGATTTATGAACTTGCACATCCGTTATTGGCCTGGACCACCTCTTGTCATCCAGACTAAGCTTAGACTGATGAAGGTCTATATAGTTAATGGAGAGCACACACACACACAGAACAACAACATAATTCAAAATCAACCAGGCCACGCTAAAAAGCTCTCAAAACCCTTGAGATTAAGTCATTGTTAAGTTATGTTGTGTTACTTTTCGGTATCAATAAACAAAAATAGAACAAATATGGATGAAGTCATGGAGACTGTGTGAACATGGTCTCTATATGTTTGGTGGTCTTAATTCTAAGGAGAAATTAATCTTAACTTCACTGAACCACCAAAAATGAGCACCATGATAAATGAAGGTCATACATGAAGCTTCCCTTTCATTAATTCGCTCCCACTTTTGGTCCTTCCAGGGCGGCTCCCGATTGTTGTTTATTGTGGCACATTGCACAGTTTGCAGCCTCTCTGTGGTCAAATGCAAGTATTACTTGATTTGAAATTAGTGTGACACCAATAGGATTCCAAACAGATCAGACCTCTTCCAATGTACAAAGTGGAAAATTAATTAAAGTGCCTATATAGCTTTGACATTTGAGGAACCAGTTTACAAAGTGACTTAAATTTGTAACAGCTCATTAACTTGTTGATTTCTACACAACAATGTGTAGGTAAAAGGAAACTATGAGCTTAAAGTGTTACGGTGCTGCCTTAGCATGTTCCATAGTTGGCATGCATTTTAAGGAATTACTGACCTTGTTGTTTTGACTTGGTAGTACTGAAGCTTAGGCAAATTCCCTCATTATGACATTTGTACAGTTACTACATTATCAACTGTTTCTAATGTCATAAAACAAGCAATAATAGCACAACACACTGAGCTTGAGTAAACACTTTGCAGAATGAATGAATGAGACCACATGTTCCCCAAACACCCCACGTCCAACACCATGTTAGACATGACTTTAGGTAAGTTTCACTTACAATATGAAACCTGCTGAACCAAATGAAAAGGGTGTGATGTCACAAAAGACGGCGTTCAGATGTGATGGGGCAGCGTTTAAAGATCAGGGTCGTCCCCTCTGAGGGTGTTGAACTCTTCTGGGGCAGAGTATTTTTCAGAACCACGACCGGATGACTGACAGAAGCTGGCAGAGATCTCATCAAAACTGCGCCCTTTTGTCTCTGGAACCTTGAAGTATGTGAAGGTGAAGAAGCCCAACAGGAAACAGGTGAAGATAATGAACACATAGGGGCCACACATTTGCTGAGGAGAAATCACATGGAAAAATCAGGTCACATTACTTGGCACAGTTTAAAGCTACAAATTGTGGCATATACAGCCATTTGGACAAGTACTGTTTACATGAATTACCATGAAGACAATAGCATTACATTAGATGATAAAAATGTTTCACCTAGTATCTTACCCTCCCATTCATTCATTACTTTTCAGGTATTTCTGTTAATGAACCTCTGTTATGCAGAAGCAGTCAATCTTGGTAGATTCTCAGTTGAAAGATCCCCTATGTCTTAATTCCAGCAGTGTAATGGTGTTAACACAGTTCAATTACCTTGTTTATCATCATCAGTGATTATCGCCTTGCAACTAAGAGTTTTTACCAATACTGCCAGATAATTGATGAAGTTATTGTTGTGTGGCTCTTTTGTCATTCAGAACTGCACTGGACACAAATCGGTCAACCATATGATGTCTCAGTTATGATGCATGGGTATTATACCTGTGTGGCTGCCTTTATTTAAAAAAAAAAAGTTTTCAAGCATCCCAATGAATGGTGTGATGGAAACACATGGCGCAATCAGGACTGTTGTGATTTAGTTCTGATTATGTGTGATTTTTTTCCATTGTTATGGACAACAATGAGAGGAAACAGACCTTTTAAGCATTTGCATGCGTCAGTGGAACACATGCTCAGACAGGAACTCATAATCATGAAATAAAAAGTCAGACATTTACAGAAGCGCATAACAAGCAGCAAGAAAACGGCCCTGAATTTTTTTTTTAGTGAATATAATGCGCTTCTGCAGAATTTAAAAAAGTCATAATTATTTTTCGAATTGTCAAGCTTTTGTATAATTAATGAATAAAGTCGATATTTGACATTTTTCCACAGTAGTGGAAATAATCTTTCATGGATTTTCTCTTGTTTGTTTGTTTTTTACAAACAAATTGTATGTTGGTCTTAAAATTAAAAGAGCTCTTATGCTGTCCCTTACCTCAACATACTGGAAGCCCATGCCTACTAAGAAGTTGGCAGACCAATTGGAGAAGCCTGCGACAGCAATGGCTGCAGGCCGGGGCCCTTGACTGAAGAGCTCAGCTACAATGAACCAGGGAATGGGGCCAGGGCCAATTTCAAAAAAGGCTACGAAGCTAAAGATAGCCAGGATGCTGATGTAGGACATCCACCGGAGCTGGTCCTGATAATAGCAGACAATAATTACATCATTCCCAAGTTTTATTTGGAAATGTCACAGTAATGGATTGGATTATTTCATGTCATCAGAGCTGTCATACACTTACCAATAATGCCATAGCAACAGTTAAAAGAACTGCTGAAACAGCCATTCCCATTAAACCAATTAGGTGAAGTGGTCTTCTCCCCATAGATTCCACCAGAAAAAGCTGCATACAGAAAAAAGTTAGTTTGACAAAAGCCTAAAGGCGAACATTCTTTCTAATGGTCCTTGTGGTGTAACTTACAGAAACCACAGTGAAGGCAGTGTTAACAACTCCTGCACCAATGGTTGCATAGACAGGCTGAGACACACCTGCTCTTTGAAAGATCCCTGTGGAGTAATAAAACACCTAAAGAGGAAGTCACAACATGTCAATAAAGTGCCTCAAACTGTGCTCAACTATGAATTCATTATCGGGGCCAATGGGATTAAAGTAGGCTACAAAAGTCTGACAGCTCTTTTCAGCAATCTTTGGCTTTTCTACTTACAGCGTTGATCCCAGACAGTTGTTGAGACAGCTGCATCATGATAGCGATGAAGATGGGTTGTCGGTACATCGGAGAGCGAAACAACTCAAGTATTGTCACCTTTTTCTCTCTCATCATCTGCTGGCTTTCCTCCTTCATCTCCTGCATGTCTGCACTGACATCATCACTGCCCCGCAGCTTTATTAAGACTGGGACGATGACAGATGACAGGTGATCAAATATTGATAAAGTTGTTCAGATCCTATTTTTATATTGTTGGTACATTTTAGATGTACAGTGAAGATATACTTTTTGTGTGTTTCCGAATGGTTCCCAGCATGAAATTTGGGATAATTATACAAAAGACGCTGATGGTAAAAGTATACATACATTGTTGCTCTGTAACAGAGTGGAGTGGATAGATTAAGGACATGTATAAATTAGAAATTAAAAGAAATTTGTAATAGAAGAAAGTAGAAGATTTTTTTGTTTGTATATGTGTGTGTGTGTGTGTGCGTGTGATGATGTCTCTTACCACTGCATGCTTTGCTTTCTTCATTGCAGTTAATGAGGAGATATCTGGGACTTTCAGGGCAGAATGGCAGGAGGACACATTGCAGCAAAGAAGGCAGGACGGTGAAACCCAACAGCAAAGGCCACAAGGACACATTCCCCATGATAGACTCGATTCCAAAAATCTGCATAAAACACCAAATTCACACGCTTACACAAAAACAATGCAACTCTGCATATAGTGACATTTTTATCATTGGGTTTCAGTTGTGTGTTGTTGATATCAGCACCAGGGGGCAGCAAATGTACTTTTTTTTTTTTTTTGCTATTTTTTCCATTATTGTCATAGTTTCATGA